>LBNU01020307.1:29645-39962 GCA_014162995.1 Artemisia annua | reverse complement strand
AAGTCAAGTATATGTTACAATCATTAATTTTATTCAACTTAGGTTTTTGTTTAGCCTTGAAAATATATTGTTAATATGTGGAAATGCAATAGTATTAGCAAAAGCACAAAGGACTAGTTCTGTCAATAGACTTTAGTTACGTGACTTGTGTAGTATAAATACTCTCCTAGTTGCAACTAGGAGAGGTGGATGTTCATTGTAATAAGGAGGTGTGTGTGGTTTTCCCTTTCTCTCTCTAGAAAAACACACACACCTTCCCCAATTCTTTAATCTAATTTTACCATGTTTAACCTTTATTTCGAGCATCCCCGACCTCCTGAATAGTGTTTCTTGGTTTCTACAAGTGGTACCAGAGCTAACCAGGGGCGATTCGTGGTGTTTTTGGGTGAAAATGGGTGATTTATGGCTGATTCGTGGGTGTTTCTAGCTACTCGTGGGTTTTTTGCATGATCTTCTAGGGTTTAGCGAGTTTCAGCATACCCTAGCGAGTATCACGTTTAGGGTTTAGCAAATATGGCAATTTCTTGCGAGTATGCAAGCTTCTAGCGAGTAAGGCATAGGGTTTTGCGAGTATCATCAGATTCTTACGAGTATGGGTGAGTTTTCTGGCAAGTATGAATGACCTTAGCTAGTTAGACTCAGCTTTTAGCGAGTATGGCATGTCTAGCGAGTATGGAAAGCTGTTTCTAGCGAGTATTGGTTGTTATAGCTGCGAGTATGAGATAGAGAATAGTGAGTATGACCTGAAAGATAGGGTTGCGAGTTTGGGCTATGGATTAGCGAGTATGAACTAGTTCCTAGCGAGTATGAGCTGGAAATTAGCGAGTTTTGTTCATTTTGGCGAGTTAGCCTTTTGTAACCTTATCGTTTATCGAGTAAGGTCCCATTATATTAATTATAAGTCGAAACTCTGCCCAAATTACTCCAAGATATCGTTCATGCCATCTCAATAACCTAAACCTAAACCCTAATATCACCTCACCTAATACATTGATATTATTGGTACACTTTATACAGAACATGATTCATTCACTTGTTTCATTACACAAATACCAATATATCACCTCACCAACTTCATGATATCATTGGTAGACCTTATACAGAACATGATTCAATTCATTTGTTTCACTACATTAATACCAATATATCACACCTCAAAACACACCACGTTTTGCTTAAAAAGATCCTGATCAAGAATCATAATACAATTTCGATGGCTAATATCAGAAGTTTGTGACTACAAGGAGAATTCTTTATTATATATTTAGGTTTGAAGTGAAGTTTTACAAATGCGTACTTATTTATCTCAAAGTATAAGGGTTGGTTAGATGCAAGACTTTCGAAGATACTTGTTGGGCACATACTTATGTTAACCTAGGTGTTACATTCATGGTGACGAAGACTTGGTTTATCTAGTTTTCATAGGTCAAGGGTTGGACGGACGAAGACCTAGTTAACTATCACTTAAAGGAGTTATGTTGTAGTGCTCAGTGTCACACGTAGTTGTGGATAATCAAGAGGTGTTACGTCTCATACTTGATGGTTGGTTGGTTGAAGAGTATTGAGTACTTAGGGATTCGATGGAGTACGAACTCTCTACACCGTTCTTAGTCACTACACGAACCATAAGCTTAAGTCACAAGTCTGGGGAATCTTACTTCACTCTCAAGTTCGTCATATTGAGATCTTCTTTATGAGGTTAATGGAAATAGCCGTCATTGTTCATTCAGAGGTTGATAAAGAGTTAAACAATTTCAAATGGTATCGTTAGTAGATTGGGATTATCGACATCTTCACACGTGCTGATTATGGTCTATGCTAAAGGTGCTTCCGGTTACAACCACATATACACATTGGTATGCTGATTTCGATCAGATCGCAATCATCAGGGGAGAGAAATGTGTATTAAATATGTACTTTATGAAGAACTAAAGGTCCATGTGACCAGGCTTACCGTTTCTACCTTTGTTGATTACATGTGTACGTTATGGGCTGATTATAAGATAGCTGGAATGCATTTGGTGACGATGAATATGTTGATACGTTGTACCCCCGAACAGAAAATCTTGAAGAAGGTCGAGTCTACAGTCGTTTTACATATTTTGCTGCATGTTTGAAGACTAAAGACGGTTCGCATGTGTTTATCATAAAAGACTTCTTCAGAGTTAGGGCATTCATCAAAGATGTTGTCAGTTTGGGGGAGAGCACTAATTAGGGGAGAGTGTATTGTAATGGCTAATGTTAATCCCTAATTAGATTCGCTCACATTGTTCCTCTACAAGTCAAAGTGATGGCAGCTGAGAAGACTCAAATGGATAAGTGAAGCTATGGTGCTTGAAGGCCACTCTCGGAGCTGCTGTACTTATGTTTTGTATTGTGTTTTACTTAATTGTGCTTGTAGGGAACATTGTAAGCAATTCCTATATAACATTACTTTGGGGAGAGATTGTTATCGTTGAAAATAATGTTATATGTGGAAAGTGCAATAGTAGCAAAGCACAAGGACTAGTTCTGTCAATAGGACTTAGTTTATGTGACTTGTAGTATAAATACTCTCCTAGTTGCAACTAGGAGAGGTGGATGTTCATTGTAATAAGGAGGTGTGTGTGGTTTTCCCTTTCTCTCTCTAGAAAAACATACACACCTTCCCTAATTCTTTAATCTAATTTTACCATGTTTAACCTTTATTTCGAGCATCCCCGACCTCCTGAATAGTGTTTCTTGGTTTCTACAGGTTTTAATTCGGATTATTGAAATTAGGTCACGAATTGGGTATTTTTGAATTACTTCGAATTAAGATGTAATATTTTGGGGATAAGTGATTAGATGATAGGAGAATGTATTGCAAAAAGAATTAGATCAATTGATTAAGTTTTGAGTAAGAATTGATTGATTGAATTTTTGGATTGAATTGGGTAGAATCTTTGGAGCTAATTTATTTACAATTGATCAATCCCAGGAGTTACATGCTTGATAATTAGTGATGTTAGGATATTGCATTGTTAATTAGAGCACTAATTGGAAGATTTTAGTAGATGGTGTTCTTGAGTTTCATAGGATCACTAGGTTGATGCATGGAAGTGTTATGAATCGTTGATAGGAGAGTTCAGATGTTACAAGCACTCTAAAATGGTAGATTACAAGTTAGAAAGAAGTTTGAATTGATTGGGAAACATTTAGAATGGATTGAGGATGCATTTTAGAAACAGAAACTCCAGCCGATTCGGTTGCGAGTTGCAACCGAACGGATAGGAGTGTGCCAATAGATCCATCCGATCGGATGGAGCTCAATCCGATCGGATGGATGCTACGGAAAATTTTTTGACATTTTTGAATTGCGTTTTCTAGTTTCTAAATTGATTGGTATTAGTTCTTATACTTTTATAATAACATAATTTGAGTTTTCTTTCAGGGAAATGTTGCAGGATTGGGTCCTAGTCGAAGAAACCCGCTTGTTAACAAGTATTTGAAAAGGAACGAGAGGAAGAGGATCACTTTCAGTTTGAAACCGGAGTCTAATGATAATGTCAAGTTTTCTCATGTGCAAAACAAAGATGAGAAGAATGCGTATAGGGAACGTCTTTCAAAACTTCAAGAGAGAAAGGTTGCTAAGCCTAGATTGATTGATTGGGATTTGCTTGCGGAGTATGAATGTGAGGATCATTTGAGGAGCATAATGGCTATGATTTATGTGTATCCCGCTGATGGGGATAGGTTTGAAGATTATTCTTGGGAAAGAGCTTTTAGTATACGTGAGGATGTTTACAAGGAATGGTGTTTGGAGTTTTTTTCTACATTTTACTTTGATAGGAAGGTGAATGATGTTCTTAGGGATGTTTGTATTTGGTTTAGATTGTGTGGGCGTGAACATGCTTTCTCTTTGCCAAATTTTGCAGTTGCCCTAGGTTTGTATGAGGAAAGTGAGGTTAATCATAGGTTGTTTGGACCACATTTTGTGAGCTTGGCTAGATATCATGATCAATACACGGGTGTTGATGCTTATTGGAATAGAATTGGTGATCCAACTTGTCTTAGGAGGAATTCTTCTAGGATTAGGAATCCGTTGATGAAGGTGTTACAAAAATTGATTTCTTGGGGATTGTTGCATAGGAGCAGTAGTCAAGACAAATGCAGTCAATCAGACCTAAGGGTGATGAAGTTATTGGAGGAAGATAAGAATGGGAATGCGGCATGGATTATTGTCGAATATCTTTCTAAGAGAGCACCGGGAATTAAGAAACAAAGTGATGTTTGTGGAGGTCATTATGTGATCGTTTTGGCTAAGAATCTTGGGTATTATAATGAGAATGAGTTGAGGAAGTGTCGAGTGAGGATGGAGAGTGAGATATGGAATGCTTTTAGTTTTGGAAAAGCATTAGATAGAAATAATAAGACTTTGGGACCTTGGACCGAACCAAGTGTGGGGGCGCAATCAGGGGCTTATACGGAGGCACCACCACAAACTCAAATGGGAGGTTTTCCGGGGAATACTCAAAGTGGTTTTGATTCAGGATGGGGTGATTGGAACCGAGAGTTGAATGCTATTGAGTGTAGGGAAGTTTGGAAAGATTCAATGATGATGATGAATAATTACAACTTTGATTATTCCATGCCAATGATCCAACACTTGGCACAAGATGCCAATTATGAGGTACCTCCCTACAACCCAGCAAATGTTCCACCATACCCGTTACCATATTCTCCATATCCTGGACCATACCCCTACCCTTATCCTGGTTATTCACCATTTCCCGAGCCATACCCTCCATACGGTAGACTTCCCGAGTATGGTAGTTCAGGTGTCAATATGGGTGGATCAAGTTTTAATCCTGGAGGATCAAGTTATGATGTTGGAGGTTCGTCATCAAGAGTTGGAAAGAAGAAGCGACGAGTGGTGGATGAAGACGATGATGAGGATGAAGATGAGAGCGAGGACGAGTTTGTTCATCCCAACATGGATTATTGATGATGACGAGTGATCGCTATATGGTTTATGGTTTGTGTTAAAAACAATTATGTGTTGAATTATTTCTATTTCCACTACCTTTAACTATTTCTTTTAGGATTTATAACGTAACTTAATTATCTACTTATTTCGTTTAGATATTTTTGTTTGTGTTTGTTTGGTTGTTTCGTATATTTTGTAGTTTTCTTGCAGGAGTTTTGTTACGGAAGTATATACTTGACCAACGTTTGGAGTCGATAAACTCATTTGCTTATTATGATCAAATATGCATATTGCGTATTTAACTCCGATATTTTCTAAATTTTTCCATTTCCTTTACTTTGAAGTCATTCTTTTTTATTACATTGAGGACAATGCAAAACTTAAGTGTGGGGGAGGGAAGAAAATAGAAAAATTGCATAATTTTTATTTTTTTTTAAATTTTCGTTTTTTTTAGAGTCGTGAACTTTAGTAACTAGAAGTAGTTCACCCTTCATATTTTAGTTAAAATAAGGTTGATTCAATGGTAAACAATAATGATATTTTTGGAGAATAAATTAAGTTTAAAGAGCAATTCGTCTCGGAATTCATAACATTTGCTAGCACAATTTTATACCCTTATTACTACAAATTGTGAGGTTAGTTTTTTTTGTGTGAATAGTGTTTCTCATGCTATTTATATATTTCGTTATGAGTGTGCCGGTGATTGTGTTAATTCTAGAACTTGTACTTGTTATGCAGTACGGTTAAATCATTTTCGAATGATAAGGATATATTCATATGATAAGAGGAAAACTTAGGATATAAAACCAAATGGCCATCCGTTTACAAAATAATTTTTGCTAACCACATCGGTTAGTTATCCTCGTATTCGGAACCCATTTGTTAGCGTTTATCTTTAGCGCTAGATACCCCTAGTTAAACCCTTCGAGCCATTCTTTTCATTTTGTTACATCCAGAAAAATACAAAAATATTTTAAACTTTAAACCTTAGCCTAACCCCTTGTCAAAGTCTAAACGGTGGGTTGCTAGTTGCTTGGTATGTTGGATTGTTTTTGATGATTATGAGTTAGACACACTTTGTTGTTTGTGTGTGCCATTCCGACAAAGATAAGGTGCGCAACTTCTTATTTGTATTTTTGCGGTGTATGCTTATGCGAAGTGTGGGGGAGATGTGATGTATGTAAAAAAAATAATAAAAAAAAAATAAAAAAAAAATAAGTCATCGCAACTATAAGGTGACAATTATAGCCAATGTGCTATATTTTAATAAAGATGAAGGAAGAGGAAGAATGTTTGAAATATTGATTAGCCAATGAGCTAAAACGTGATATATATGTCTTTGGTGATCGATATTCGAAGAGGAGAAAGATTGTAACTATTATCATTTATGGGATTTGTGGTTTGTTCGTGATTAGCAACAATGGGACTTAGACTTTGATTTTATTTTTCTTTAAAACCAATTTCATAAATATTCCCATGCCTTATCCTTACCTTTTTGACTTAGTGTAATTATTAAATAAAGATATTTGCACGAAGGTTTTATTTACCCTTAGCCTAAACGTTACAACCCGAATAAAAGACCTCTTTGATGAATTATTTCATTGTTTTGATACTTGTACAAGCCTATGGTAAGAAACATAAATCATGACTGAGCAATGAGTGATCTATTAATCATGACACATATTGAGTGATGAGTGAATTTCAAATTATCTTCGTAAGGTGCGTAGAATTGTTATCAAGCTCTTTATTTACTTGTTTGAGTTCAAATAAGATATTTGCATTATTGCCATTTAAATCAATTTTCTTTTGATTAAGACTTGCTCGAGGTTGAGCAAAGCTCAAGTGTGGGGGATTTGATAACGCTAAAAATTAACATGTTTTTAGTCACGTTATTGTTTGTTTTACGCATGAAAATTGGTCATATTTGTATATATTTGTTACTTAATCGTGGAAAAGTGTTTATGCATGCAAATATAGCCAAAAGCAGGTAAAAGTGATTAAAACATGAAGAAATGAAGTGATCATGCACATTTGGAGAGTTTCGAGAAGATCAAGAAAGAAAGAAACGATGCATGGACAAAAGGATTTGATATAGACAAGTTTTCTACATATATTTATCAAGGAAATATCATGTTCTAATGAATAAAGTCATGCCACGAAGAAAGACAACACATGCAACGTGAAACGACAAAGAAAAGACAAAAGAATAGTTTCCAGACAGTGTCCAACCGATCGGATGCAACCCGCATCCGATTCGGTTGGAGTGTTGGTATGTGCTATTTTACACATACTTTTGACCTTAGTTTAAGTGTTAAAAAGACCAAAAACTAACGTTAAACGCCAAAGATATCGTGTTTTTGTGTTTGTGACTGTGCAGGAAAGGATGTTGCATAAACGACATAAAAGTCAACCAAAAAGCCTAAAACGAGCACGAGATGTGGAAAAGTGTCAAAAAGTCGAGTCAATGATGATATCTACTTAAGAAAAGCCCAAGACAAATGTATTCCTTAAAGGCTCGAAGAAAAATTCATGAGACACTTTACTGAAGCTCAAAGAGAATTTCAAGAAAAGTCCTCCACATTTGAGCAAGATGTCGCTTTTAAATCTTCTGAAGACCTTTGGAAGAAACGTCAACTCGAGTCCTCAAGATTACATTAGTGTTACGTTTAATGTTTAGAGTTAGCGAGTATGGTATAGTAGGTTAGCGAGTATGGGATTAAATCTTGCGAGTATGGTTTTCTCTAGTCTATAGCGAGTATCACCTAGAATAGCGAGTAAGGATGTTACATTTAGCGAGTATGAGAATGAGGTTGCGAGTATGGACACCATATTTTAGCGAGTTTCATTTAAGTCTTGCGAGTATGACCATTCTTGCGAGTATGACTTTTGTTTTTGCATGTATGGTTTGTTTCCAAGTACTTTTCGAGTTCTATTTCTTTTATGCCGAGTTAGGCTTTTCTTTTCCTCGTCGTTCCATCGAGTGAGGTTTTTATTTTTATTTAGTCTAAACGTTATACTATCGAATTTTTCTTAAAATCTTTTAGTAACGTTTTCCTATTTAAGTCTTGTGTCTTTTCATTTTTAGTTTTAAACTATAATTACGTTTAATGTTTACAAGTCTTTTAATTTCTTTATCGCTTTACGTTTTTTTTATATGAGTCGTGAGTAGTTTAATACTTGTTTGCTTAATGATTCGGGTTTGTGAGCTAAGTGTGGGTGTTAAACGGTTGTGATTAATAATCATTAAGATTATTTAGACTTGTGATTTTATTATTCGAAGAACAAAAGCTAAGAACGATTAAATCACTCGTCTAGAGTTATTATCTCTTCAAAAGATTAATTGACAACTAATCTCGAGAAAGGAAAATAATTCGTCACAAACCTTTAGCTCTCATTTAGTGAACTTATTCGAGTCGCTTTGCAAACATATTGTCTTTAAAATTCATTTACCGCTTTCATTACTTATCGCACTTTAAAACTTGTTTTCTTTTAGTCACTTTATTACATGTTTCTTTACTTGCTTACTTACTTTATGTCGTTTTATCGCTTTCCTTTACTTTAATTGCATTTTAATTTGTCGTTGTAGTATAAACAAAACAAAATCATCTTTTAAACCTTATTCACTTCCCATATCTCACGATCTTGAGTGACGAGATCAGTTCAACCCTCGTTGGGACTACGACTCGAGTTTATAAGCTTCACTGCTTGAAAAACGATTTCATCAAAATGGCGCCGCTGCCAGGGAGCGGTTGATAATATTTAGTCGTTCGATCGTTTGAGTAATGTGTTTTGAAGACCCTTCTTTCGAGAAGTTAACGCTTTTGTAAATATTTCCAAAATATAAAAACACAAAAATATTTTCTCTTCCAATTTGATTTCACTTTTGATTTTCACTTTTCTAAAATCAAAAAAATAAAAAAAATAAAAAAAATAAAATAATAATAATAATAATAATAATCTCCGTTATCCTCTCAATTGTTTAATTCTCTCCTTCAACCCTCTGAACGTTTAATTCTTATGGCGGACACACGTTCTATGGAGGAATTGCTCCAAATTCCTGTACGTCTTGAGAAGGCCATCGTTATTCCACCGATTCTTGCAGATGAATATCGAATTAACGTCGAGTTACTTGATTTCATTGATCCTTTCTTTGGTTCCAAAAATGATGATCCTTACTCCCACATCAGCAGATTTTACCTAATAACCGGAACGTTCAAAATAAATCAAGTTCTGATGATGTGGTGAAGCTAATCTTATTCCCGTTAACGCTTAAAGGAGCAGCTTCGAGATGGCTTGATCGTGAACCTCCTAATTCTATCACCACTTGGGATGATCTAGCGTCAAAATTCCTGAATCGATTTTATCCTCATTCCAAAATGATTGAGATCCGAAAAGAAATCATTAACTTTCAACAACGTTTTGATGAGACTTTCGCTGAGGCCTAGGAAAGATTCAAAGATCTTATGAGAAAATGCCCACATCATGGTTTTTCAGAATTGCTTCAAGTCGACATATTCTATAATGCTTTAATGCAAAACGATCAAGATTCGCTCAATACGGCCGCCGGTGGTAATATCTATTGTCGAACTCCGAACAACGCCTTGAAGATTGTCGAAAACAAATCAAGAGTTCGCACGGCACAAAGCAAACCGGTTGTAAGTTCTCAATGTCGCTATGATAAATCATTCGGAGAGTTACTAGCCGAAGAACAAGCAGCTAAAGTGAGCGCTCAATTTTGCAAAACTTTCGTTCACAATGACGATGAGGATTCTATTCAAATGAAGGATTATAAAAATTCATCAGCTGCTATCACACCCGTCTTAGCAATTACAAACCCAGATGACTCTCTCATAATGGGGGACGAGCATCTTAGTACTATTCCGGCAACGGAATCTGGTGAATTCAATAAACCAAGTGCTGAGAACCTTGTCCCAAGCCCAAGAGAGTCCGTGGAAATTTCTAACGGTGATCGTGAATTTGTTCTTGATACTCCCGAATCTTTCCATCCTTCTCTCATGACGGTTGAGGAAAGAAACTCCGTTTTGGAAGAGGTCGATATTTCTAAGCCGTTAGATCCTTTGAAGCCCGAGCTCAAGGATTCTTTACCCGATTTTGAAAAATTTGCTTTTGATATGGCAGAAGAATGTGAAGTATCCCCTGTGGACAAATCTAAAGATCGTTTTGAAATGTTCTCCGATTCCGACAATGAATGCGATTCTTTATCTCTTGGAGACATCGATTATGTCGACGACTTAACTTATGAGCTCGTCAACTTAGAAGAGGAAGATGATTACGAGGTTAAAGATGAAGCTCTTCGTGAAAAACTTTCAAAAGTATATCTTCTCATTGCTAAGATCGAAGCATTAAGT
>LBNU01020299.1:8107-20101 GCA_014162995.1 Artemisia annua | reverse complement strand
GTATTTATAGGGAAAATTTCTGACATTTTCTGACACAGGGAGCGTGCCGGTCCCCTTAATTGTGGCCGGCCCCCTTAAAATTAAGGGGGCCACCCCTTATAATTAAGGGGGCCGCCAAGCTGTAACGGCCAGAAAATTTGTCTTTTTGTGGGGAAAGTTTATTTGGTGAAAAACTAACTGATTTTGGTTAAAAATTTGAATTCATATATTTAGTATGATTAAATCATTTTTCTTTATTACCAAAATTGTTTTTAAAAAAATATATAATATGTTTATATAATTAAATAAACTTTGTAATAATTAATTTAATACCCCTTTGATCATGAGATGTACTAAGCACTTGTTTATTCATACCTTAAGTGATTAAGTTGGATATAATGATATAAACAAGCTTAATACTTGTTTACGTAGTAATCTTACGTTTAATGATTTTACATTTTGTGATCATCAAAACATAGAGATATCGAAAAATATAAATAACGTTTTTATGCATTATTTATGTCAACAGACATCACGTCTGTTGATCCACTTTTGCTGCCTATGTGGTACCAAATTCACCCATATTTCATTGTACTCCCTTATTGCAAACTTTTGATATTTTAAAATCATGTTATGCAATATGATGCAAGAATACATGATTCTACGTATCTTGGTAACCTGGTATTGACGTGCCAGTTGTTGTATTATTCCCCAACGTTCTTGAAGAACACCAAAAGCACGTTCGACATCCTTTCATGCACTTTCTTGTCGCCTTTTAAAGAAATTATGTTTATCGTCTTGTGTGACTGAGAACGATTTGATGAAAGCTGCCCACTGTGGATAAATTTCGTCGGCTAAGTAATACCCCTTCTCAAACTCAACTCAATTTACCTTAAATGGAGCTATATGGGCGACATCATTAAGAATGTCGTCGAATATAAGAGAATTATTTATAACATTTATATCGATATTCACACCCACTACCCTAAAAAATGCATGCCAAATCCACAAATCGTGCAAAGCAACGACTTCAAGCATTATAGTTGGGCAGTTTTTATCGCCCCTACTAAATTGTCTCTGCCATGACACCGGACAATTTATCCATTCCCACTGCATACAATCGATGCTACCAAGCATTCCCGAAAAACCATGAACAAGCTCATGTCTTGCATATAGATTTTGAATGTCGTTAAAGGTTGGTTTTCTTAAAATCTCTGGATTGAACAACTCAATAATGAACATATTAAAATTCAAGAAAATTCTGAAAATGCCTCGGTCGCCCAACTAGTGTACCTTTTCTAGGCAGGAATCTTTTTTTTTTCTACGAAAAATAGACATGGACTACTTTGGATCTGGCTACCTAGTTAAAATCATGACACGTGTCCACTTATAAAAGTACATCAAGTACAAGTGTGTAAGTTATGTGTAAGACTTGTCAACCTATGGGTGTTTTGGGCTACTACTGTTCTGTCAGGGCGACTAGAACCCGGGGCAACCCATTTTTGTCTATTAGTGAAAAAAATTCAAACTTAAAAATTAATAAAATATTGATACAGTACTATTGGTCGACCCGTGTCTTGGGCTACTTGTATTTAATATGTTGGGCGACTGGTTGGTCGAAAAGTGTACTTTAAAATTTCACTATGATAAAATACGTACTTTAATTAAAAAAATACACAAATTTCAAATAAACGAATACACAAATACATAGATTTCAAATGTTAAAAAAAATAAATAAAAGAAAAAAAAAAACCTGCAAACACACTACATCCTCTTCCCCAAATCAAACACACATCCTTTTTACACACAATCTGCTAAAAAAATCACACACACACTTCATCCAACATGCAGTAACACATCTTCTTCAACAATCCCACAACAACCCTAACATATCTACTTCTTATAAACAAACAGTAACCCTAAAAAAACCCTAACCCTCACCGATTAATTTTTGGATGGATAATTATGACAAGCTTTTTGATGTGAAGGTAAATATTAGGTCTTTAATTAAGTTACTCCCAGATATAAAAGCTAAGTTGAAAGAAAAATACAAATCATTATAACTTGTTCAAAAGCACCGTTTTTGGTCCATGGTTAGATCTTCCCAAAAAATCAGATAATGATAATCAATTGATGAATTATATTTTGCAACATCAAGTTTTTGTCCCGGACGTCACCAATGCTTGCTCCCCAATTAGTTACCACATTGGTGATAATTGGTTGCATTTTGGAAGGAAAGATTTTTGTTTAATTAATGGCCTTAGATTTGGGAATGTTACAAAAGTTCAAGATAAGTATATTAAGTATATTCCTTTTTGTGAACGTGTCTTTCCTGATAAATGACATCTGGGGCCGAACAAGTACAACATCAAGGGGAAAGAGTTTGTTGATATAGCTTTGGGGATACATTTGAAAAGACGTGGTTAGTTTTGTCGGATGAGGATGTTTTAGGATTTGCCTTGTGATTGTGGTTGTGGTTATTTTTAGTGGACGTGAACAAAGGTACAACATACCTAAACATATTTTGTGCTTAGTGAAGGATTTTGCAACATGGAATGCCAATCCTTGGGGTGAGTACTTGTGGAAGATATTCTATGTGAGAACTATCAATGTGGTTCCTAAGCATGCCAAGCATCATACGACGAACATGGAGATAAACCCAGACTTCAATACAACATATAATCTTTGTTGGGCTTTCAAGGTTAGAAAACATTTTAGTTAAATGCAATGTGTACATTCAGTGATGACTTTTAAATCAATTTGTTTGGTATCATACATTCCTATTTAGTTAGCATAACATATACAGTGATTAAATTTTGTGATTTTATCACTCTTCCTCTTATTACTATCGTTATCTAATTTCAGAATTTTTTTACAGATATGGATTTTAGAAGTTTCCCGAAGAGCATGATTTGGTGGAAGAAAGATGCCAATAAGATCCCACGTGGCCTTGCTTATTCCAAGAAAGGGAATTTTGAAAAATCGGATTAAAATACACTTTTTGGCCTGGTAAAGCACATCCCTCTTGTTTTAGTCATGCTAATGTTAAGTCTAAAATCAGATTGCTTATTACACATGCTTATGTGCTTAGAATTTTGTAATTCAATACCCCGTAGTTGTCTATAGGAATGGCTCATGATTAGGTTGGTTATGCTTGTAATATATTTTTCGATGTCTAGCTTAGTGCTGTGTATGATATTATGGCTAATGAAAGTTTGTGTTTGTATTAATGAAACTGTGTTGCCGCGCGGCTGATTGATATAACATTGCTTTAGGGATACACATATAAGAATCTACATATGATAATGAAACACTTTTTGTTTTGGTTTTGTTTATTAGATGTCAGATCCAATCATTGACCTTGTTCTAACCAACAAAGAGTTGAGTGCACCCTGGTATATTATCAGTGTCGATTTTTTCAAATGGTTGGCTAATGTATTTAACCGTGCAAATGTTGTCCAAAAAGGTACTATTGCCTTAGTTGAAAACAATGCTGCTAATGGTGTGGTTAATAAAGAGGAAGCTTTTGCCCAAGATGGTAATGTTGCCAAAAATGTTAGTGTTGCTGAAGGGAGTCACGTTGGCCAAGATGGAAAGGGAAAAAAAAGGAAGGCAACCACTGTCGAAGGCAACCATGTAACTGAAAATCTTGTCCAACACGGGGATGTTGTGAACGCTGGAGATGTTATACAAAAGGTTCAACAAGCAGGAAGTTTAAATGTAAATGTACAATCGGAAATTCATAAACAACCTGTTGTGGAAGGAGTAAATGAGGTTGTTGTGGATGAAGTCGTAGTTAATATTGATCTACCAAAACTTGTTGTTGAGGTTCAAGAGTTGAAAACAAATTGATTCTATAGAGATGCGCGTGGATTGTGTACAAAGTCCGGACCTTGTTCGTGAAATCAATGATGTGAAAAAAGAATTCTGGAGATAGAGACTGTATTGAAGATAAGAACTCAAGTGAATCCCAAAATTTCAAAGGTTACCATAAAAGTATTATTCTTTCACGTTTCACTTTCTAGCAACAATTACAGTTAATTTATTAATCTGTTTTTATTACAGACCGCAAGCTAGACTTGTGAAGCCGGTAATAGTGAAGTTGCAGCTGGTTCAATGAAGGCTGGCCATTATGAGGTATTCGCCGATCAATGTAGTGCTGTATTATTCTTTCACATTTTAGTTTTTAGCAACATTTACAGTTAATTTATCAATCTGTTTTTATTTACAGGCCTCAACCTTGATTTGTGAAGCCGGTAATGGTGAAGTTGCAGCTGGTTCAATCAAGGCGGGCCATTTTAAGGTATTGGTCGATCAATCTTGTGATGTTCCAAAACTAGGTGATGTAGGTGATCGTGAAGTGGGAAGCAATTCATCCAAGGATATGGATATTGACCAAGTAGCATGCAATTCTTCGAAGGCTATGGATGTTGATGATTCTCAGAAGTCAACCTTGAACGTTCTAATACAAGCCATTGATCAAACACAACGTGATCCGGGACTAGATCTCATTCTTGTTGATAATACAGTTCTGAACACATCTGAACCAAAATCTGTTTGTCGCTACTGATGTATGTACATATATGTGCCTTTTTGGATATTTTCTAAATTTACTATCTTGTATTTGTCTAACATAATTTCGACATTTGGCAGGGTGATAATTTTGTCGATGATTAGGATTACATGATGGACCTTCATATAGAAGAAAAGAACACATCAAATTATTCTTTGGATGCAATGATCAAAGATGGTCAGGTGAAAGAAACAAGTTTGGTGAAGGAAAATGTTGATTTCGAAAAAGAGGATGAGGAGGTTGATAAAGAAACAAGTTTGGATCCGGGACATTATTGAGATGTTGAGAACCACGAAAGTAGTTTGTTTAACCAATATGTTGGGTGCATAAAGGCCGATAAGGAGGTTGATAAAGAGGCCAAATCACAAAATTTAGGCGACGTTGGGTTTAGCGATGTGCATAATGAAGATAAAACTCCTTAAAGAAAGATGTTGAGGTACTTTATGTTGGGTTTTGCTTACATCTAGTTTGCAACTGCATTTTATATAAAGTTTATTTATTTATAATTAGCATTTGCGTATACTTATCAGGAATGTTTTATTATATAGGAAAACCTTACATCCCTTTCACGTGTTGTTTTTATATGAAAAACTTACAATATAGGTTAACGTATCATAATTTTGTAATCGCAGAATAAAATGATAATGTCCTCATACATAAATGTTTCTACTTGCCTAGACAATGCTTTGGCCTCTTTGAAAGTAAGACTGCCGTTGCGGAAGACGGATTCAGGTAAAGCTTTCAGATCACCTTATCCTCAAAAACTGAAAACACGCTCAATGACAGCCGCTGCAAAAACGTCACATGTTACCCGGTCAATCACAACGGTTGCAGAAACGTCACATGTTACAGCATGTGCGAAAGTGTTTAGTGATGGAGTCTTGAACATCCCCCCTTTTGAAAAGGTATATTACTAGTTATTTATAAATGCAAAATAAATTCCCTTGTTTGAGGATATATGTTTCGTTTTTTCAAATGCGATACAATTATTGAGTTTATTTCAATTTATCTAGGATATGTCATGCCCCGAGGGATGCAAAAATGACAAGGTTACTCTGCCATCATATATGAGCATGTTTGTAAGGAAAGACAAGGCAACACCTGAATATCGTTTTCCTTGGGGTTATAGAGACATTCGTATTGGAAGAAATTTCTGGTTAGCCTTATTGTGTCAGGGCGTATCAAAACAAGGATGGCTTTCTGACAATGTAAGTTAAATAAGCCTACAATTGTTATTGGGTTTTTTATTTTTATTTTTTTATGAAATTTAATATGCGTTTAACTTCACAGCACATTGAACTTTGGGTCAACTTAGTGTGGCATTTCGGACCAAAGGATGTTGATTGGGCTATGATTAGCTCTCATGTCTGTGCGTGCGTTGATAAGGATTTATTTGGTACCTTTTTAAGGGGTCATTTAATCCCAAAATCATATAAATATGATCAAATATTGCCTGAAATCGTTTTTTTTGTATTTTAGGTATTGGGACGAAAATCTGGAAATCGTTACTTTTTGGACATATTTGGACGAGAAAGTGAAGAAAACGACAAAGTCACGAAAAACCTCAGACCTGAAGATCTGACGGGGTCACAAGTTATATGGTGACGCTGTCCCTTGCTATTCAAGCTGGATTTCTTGTGGAAAACTATCAAGTGACGCCTCAGAAAATTTGGAAGACTTTGCAACCTGACAACGTCAGGTACAAATTGGAGGAGGGAGCCATGTTTTAATCTAACAAGAGATGGCCTAGAACATTTAACAAGTGACGACTTCAAATTATTCCTGATGCCATCGTAACGGCGACTTGCACAAAACGAAACCCTAAACACGGCGAGCTGACGGCGTCACGACCTATAAGGTGACGTCGTCAGCCTTGTAAATCTATATATACTTTCGCATTTTTTCATTAATATGTGTAACACTTTGGAGAAGGAAACCCTAGACATATTTTTCAGGTATTGTAAGGCTTTTACAGCCTTTTAATTTCATGTTTCAATAAAGATAAGTATTCCCTTTAATCATCCGATATGTTTACGTATTGTTTGATTATGTGCCTATCTTTTCTTTGCTTTAATATAATAGCTTAAATTTATTTGTGTTTGCTTAGATCTAGTGAAACATAGTTATTGAATATTGATTTGTTGTCTTTTGTTGAGTTGATTGCCTCGCGTTAGGCTAAGAAAACTAGCTAACCTCTTATATGTAACTAGCTTGAACGTCTTAGAAACACAACCGTAGAGTGCACTATTGCTTTTTCTCGTTGTATTTATTGCGTGAGTTGCGGCTTGTAGATCCTAGATAACTTAATAAACTTTAAGGGATTTAGGGGAGACTAAGATTCTTAGAGTTGGGGACTTTGGCACCTCCCCACGACCAATATTAAGGAACACAACGCTTCAACTAAAACAAGGACGTGATTCAACAAACCAGTAGGAGATAACTAGGGAGTAACTATATATAAGTAAACACGCTTTCCTCTCATAAGTAGTCACCACTTTTATTTTCTATTTTATTTAATTTTATAATTATTAGTTTTTGGGTTAGTTGACTAGCAACTAATTCCGCCCACTCCTTCAAAACCAAGATGTTTTAACTTGCTTTCATAAAAACATAAAAATACAAAAAGAATCATCCCTCACCTCTAGACCGATCTCGTCATACATCTTGACCTAACGACACTATTCTCCTAGAGAACGATCAATCCCCCAGACTTACCTATACTACACTACAAAGGTTAGGTACACTGCCTAGGAGATTGTAAAACCTTTTGCAAGGTCGCAATCTTCGCATCAAGTTTTTGGCGCCTGATGAGACGAAAAATGTTACGTTTTTAGGGGTCAGTTTGAGTCCTAATTCGTATATTATTTGATCGGATTTCACCCAAAGTCGTTTCTTTTCTCATTTTAGGTACTTTTGAGGAGAAAATCACAAAAGAAGCATTTTCGGGCGTTTTCGGAGTGAAAAAGTGCGGAAAACAACAAAATCTCAAAAGACCCTAAAGTGCGCAGAAGGTGACGGCGTCACAAGCTTCATCGTGACGACGTCAGGAACAAATGAAGTGAAGAATTGGAAGTTACTCATGACGGGCCAGAGAGTTTCTAGCCTATTTTGGTGACGGCGTCAGGGAAGGCCGTCAGATCTGGAATAAGGCTGCGTGACGACGTCAAGGAGGCCATCACAAAACCCTAATCGTCGGCGTGACGGCGTCACACCTTGGGCTGACGCCGTCAGCCCGTATTATCTATATATATAAAACGATTTTTCTTGTTTTAAGAGAGGAACTTGGTGGGGAACTTAAGGGTTAAACCCTAGCTCGTGTATCACAGACCTTAGAGGGTACTTTTACCCCTCTAACTTGCATGTTTAATCTAAGATAATTCTTCATTCAATCCATACAATATGTCTATGTGTTGTATGATTTATGTTTGTGCTTTTCTTTCCTTTAACATGCTAGGCTAAATTAACTTGTGTTTGCTTAGATCTAATGAAACCTAACTATTGATTATCATGTGATGTGTATGTTGTGATTGTGATTTGGATGAATGTTTCATCTACGTTAGACTTAAGAAAACTGGCTAACCTCCTATACGGTAACAAGCTTGAACGTCTTAGGAAACGTGAATCGTATGTGCGTTAATCGATTTTAAGGTAGTATTTCATGCGTAGGTTGCTATCGGTGAGCTTATGATAGGATACTTGACGTATCGTCATATAGTGAGGTAGGAGCTTATAGAGTTAGGGAATTGAACGCACTCCCTACGACTTGTTAGGAATACACCCGTCATCCACGCAAACTCAACATACTAATTACATGGTAAAAGATAGTTAGGGAGTAATGAAATCTAAGTAAACACTACTTTCCCCACCATTGTTTTCTCAAAACTTTAATTTAATTTGCATAAGTAGATACTTGGGTTAGTTGACTAGCAACTAATTCCGCCCACTCCTTCAAAACCGAGATTTTACTGCTTTCATAAAAACATAAAAATACAAAAATAATCATCCTCCACCCTTAGACCTTAATTAGAGTAGTCTTTAACCTAACGAACACTATTCCCTGTGAGAGAACGATCAATCCCCCGGTACTTGCCACTACACTATACTACATCGGTCAGGAACACTGCCTGGTGGGGATTGCAAGCTTCTCGAGATCCCTCGAGAGGTAAAACGTAGTGCGTGTTGCAATCCACGCGCATCAGCGCCACTGCCGGGGAATAGTTATTGTTTATGTTCAATTTCCATCTCGTTTAGGTCTACTCACTAGATACCTATCAAGTGAGAATTTTATTTTCTTTTTATTAGCTTTCTTGTAGTCTATCTTTTCTTCATTTCCTTTGTTCGTAATCCATATTATTCGCCATCATGGTTGTTGATAATATCCTCAACCCCAAATTACACCAACACCAAGCACCACCAAATCACCAAGACCCACCCAAACCACCTCGTGCACGTACTCTAGGAGAGTACTATCGAAACACAAGTGAGCTCCCCCAAAGAGCCAATGTGTCTCCATTGCGATCCGACACCATCCGGCTTGTGCAAAGCGGATGTGCATTCCTTGGACTTCGTTCCGAAGATCCAGACCAACATATCAAGGATTTCCTTAAAATCGTAGATTCCATAGACCTTGATGTAGTCACTCAAGAGACAACGCGTTTGCATCTCTTTCAATTCTCTCTACGTGACTGATGACGTCAAATAATCTGATTTTCTAAGTATCAATTTCCCCTCTACATTGACCAATTTAGCTTAATATTGTCGTTAGTATTGTCTTATTCCTTCATATTTAGTTTCAGGACTATTAATAGAGTATGGAGCGACAAATGGACAAAGTTGAACTTAATACGGACAAAACCAAGACAATAAGCATATTCAATGAAGACTACGGCGTAACTAAGTGATGATGTTACGCTGTAGCTAAATTATGGCGTGGAATTACCTAATCAAGAAGAACTACGCCGTAGCTGACAATATGATTACGGCGTAACTTGGACACAGTAGCAACTCAAAGCAAAACATGAAGACTACGGCGTAGCTATACAAGGAAACTACGATGTAGCAATAATTACGGCGTAACTACACAACTCAATTACGCCGTAAATAGCACTACGGATAAGATTATATGAAGATAACACTAGCTACAGCGTAACCACTAATAAGACTACGGCGTAGCTAGTTCCTGCCTATAAATACAAGACGAATTTTCACCTTTAAGATCATGTCCCCTTTCCCAAACCTATCTAGGGTTTGGGGAGAGCAACCACAGAAGAGGAAGCTAGTTTTGAAGTTTGAAGATAGAAGTTCTCATCTACTACAATCGTTTGTATTCGAGTTTGAATTCTCTTAGGCTTTTCTAGTAATCATTTGATGAATTTGTTTTATTAATTCAAGTTTTGATAAGTTATTTATTCTCTTTTATTGCTTTATATAGATATCTTCTTTGTCCATTCATTTACACTAGTTTCAGTAGTATTACAAGCTTGTTAGTATCTAGTGAACCAGGGAAATTGACCATAGGAACGTGGTTAGCTAGATTGCGAAGATAGGAAGGAATTGGCCATAGTACAACCTGTTTTCGTGTAGGAATTGAGCATAGGATCACCTAGCAAGTGGAGGTACTTAAGAAGTTGGAGAGATCTAAGATCCGAGAGGCCGGATCTCTAATGAATGTGATCTATTAGATTTGGCACTTAACGACTCAACCGAGTATCCAATCTCCGCATACAAGCAAGGGGTAGTGCCTTTTGTTCCGGAGACGATATTAGGGAAGATAGACTAAGATGATTTTACCCTACGATTCTTAGTGACATTTATGCCACTGTATGGAGTTTAATAAACCTGAATGACAACTTGATAAGCTTGGTTAAGACTTTATCTTTTCACTTTCTATTTCTCATCTGAATCTGTAACTTAAATAAACTACTAAACAACGTTTTCTTATCAACTTATTATCTTTTATCTATCGTTATGATAAAACATGCTTTGACTTCTTTCACAACAGCTCTTAGGGATGACACTCGGATTTACCTAGGCTTTACTACATTTGATCGGGTTCTCTGCCCGTTAGTATGTGTTTATCCTTGTATCTCTCAGTTTATAAATTAAAAGCAGGATGAAAATACGTATCAGGTTTTTGGCGCCGCTACTGGGGAGCAGTTTAGTTGAAAGAATTTGAGGTATGTTTAAATTTATTTGACCTACTTTATGAGACGGATATGCCTTAGAACATACAACTCAGGTACATAATTCATCCTCTCGTATTGCAATTTTAAAATTTGGTTTTATCATAAAAAATTTTAAATTAAAATCACCATTTACGGCGTAGCTACTTATTCAACTACGCCGTAGCTTCTTGCTAATATTTGCATAATTCAGATCTTGATTATAAGTTACGGCGTAACTCTAACACCCAACTATGCCGTAGCTCCAACCCTGTATAAATACATACCTACGTTTTTCATACTAGGTTTTTACCACAAAAAATATTAACATCCACCTCCATAGTAAAAATTGTTCGATTTTTTTTGTCTTGTTTGATTATCTTTACCTCTAAGGCATCAAATGGCAGGTATTGATTCTTGATTCTCATATTTTCAATTTTTACAATTAGGGTTTATGTTGATTTAAATATTGGGGGTCTTTATTTTTATGCTATGTTCCATGTTATTAACCACGTTAATTGGGTCCTAGAATGGTCTAATCATGTTCCCATTTACTTAATTAAGATTTCCCTTAGATTATTAATGTTTATTGATTATTTAATTGGGGATATCATTGTTGTTGATATAATAATGTTCTAGACTTGAACATAGGCATTAAGTTAGTAGATAATAAATTTACTATATAGGATTTGGGTGAATTTTATGGTTACGGCGTAGTTAATCAATTGCCGGCCGTAACCATGGTGATAGATTTGTTGTAATGAGATGAACTATGCGTAGCTAGGATATAAGGCTACGCTGTAGCTTGTGTTTGGACAAACTTGGTAAATTGGATTACTTCTGGTTACGCCGTAGCTAGTAATTGAACTATGGCGTAGTCATTATAATTACGGCGTAACAAGTGATGAAGCTACGCCATAGCTACTTAACAGTCCACTTACCTATTTATTTTCTTTTCAGGAAACAATGCTAACAACCCCGCTTATTGGGTTCGGTTCAATGGATACGGTGAGGAATCCAGAGCTGAGTGTTTGAGAGATTATGCATTGGATGCGCGTGGGATTGCTTACGCACTTTGTTTTACCTCTTAAGGGATCTCAAGAGGCTTACAATCCCCACCAGGCAGTGTACCTGACCGATGTAGTATAGTGTAGTGGCAAGTACCGGGGGATTGATCGTTCTCTTACAGGGAATAGTGTTCGTTAGGTTAAAGACTACTCTAATTAAGGTTTAAGGGTGGAGGATGATTATTTTTGTATTTTATGTTTTTATGAAAAGCAG
>LBNU01020296.1:83968-113616 GCA_014162995.1 Artemisia annua | reverse complement strand
GATGTGCAAGTAGCTCTGCCTTGCCCTATGCAAGACCTCAGATATGAACCATTAATCACTTGCGAGATGAACGCGAATAATAGGGATATAGGCCTATAGGAATTACCCTCCCACTTCCTTTTGTAGATAGGCAAATTGTGTGTACTATATTCGATTTGTCGAGTAAGATGGGCAAGTGCTCGACTTGAAGGGCACTCGTTATATTATGAAATTCCGCGGTTATTTGATATTATGATGTGGTTAACGTTTGCTTGTCATGAGCTTTACATGTCATCAACAATTTATTGCAGCAGGGATGCCTTATACATTTGGTGTTATCTTGATTACCCGATAAAATTAGCATATGTTGCTCAGTGATCTTATGATTAAACTGTGCTCAACTTATATATATTTAAACTATGGATTACACTCAACCTTTGTGTTATTTTTAAGCATGTATTTTTCAGGTAATAGATGTTTAGCTTGGGCATGATGATTAATCTGTGGGCGTGGAGGAGTGCTAAGGCTGGAGGGCGTTTCTGTCACGGCAGCTTAATACTTATACCCTATTTTGCATGTTCATTCGTAAAACCTTTTGTCTATATACATTTCCGCTGCTATACTTTGTTTATTTTCCGCTGCAAATCTATTTACTTTTCGCGCCAACTTTGATAAAGAGTACTTGTACTCTAAACGGTTTGTAAATCGAATGATATGTTTTGGTCACATTTCAAACGTCCCGAGTTGTGGTCGTTTACTATAAATGTGCCTGGTTTCTATTTTCGTAATACCCCCAGCACAATAGCTGCCATATTTGAGTTGGGGGTGTTACAAATAGATATTTATGCAAAACATGTCAATTAAAGAGATTAAGCAATCAAGTAATTTCATCTAGCATGCAAACATACTCATCAAGCAAGTAATATATATGGACTAGGAACCAATAAACTACACCAAGTATATTCTTAATTATATGTAGGTGGTAGGATTAATGAACTATTTTATGGATCCTAATGTGTGTCTATGTGCAATAAGTGGGAACTTAAGATAGCATGGACTTCTAGACTTGTTACAAACAAAATCTAAATAGACAAACCATGGTCCTCTTGATTTGGTTTGATTTTCTTATAAGTGTCATGTACATAGGTATAGATGACAAATATGAGATCGTCATGCATGATTTAAAGAAACGTTTTTAGCATTATTCAACAATGCAAGAAAATTAGTTTTCATGTGTTTCCAAGAAAATTAGTTTTCATATGTTTGGAAATAGGTTTGTACGTGGATTTGAATAAAATAGATTGGTTTTACTTCAAAGTGTGTTAATGAAAAGGAAAGAAAATTTTCCCCATCTGTGTTTTGATCAAACAAAATTGTGGATATTGATAGTGAAAACATGTTATTAAAAAGTGGGATAGTCATTTGAAAAACTATTTTCCAAAATGTGAGGTTTTTGCATTTTTTAGAGATATTAGATTTTTGACAACAAATATCATTAATCATAGATTTTAAAAGTTGTTTATTAAAGATCTCATGCTCAAGAGGATTGGTTAAGCCTATTGTCACATGCTATCCTTTTCTACATAACCTATGATCGTAAGTGAGTGATGACGTAATTCTACATGTTTGATGTGAGAGTGTTGAATGGGGTATATCCTAACATCTATAGCTCATTTGTTGTTGCACACTTATCTAACTTAATGCCATAGTCTACGAGAGCTTGTTTCATCCATAGTTTTCTTACGCGAGGGATCTAATCCTACTTCTATATTAACGATTAATCCACTTAACTCATTTCACTTCATCACCATGAGTTTGCTAATAGTGGATATAGAAGATTTCCATTTTCTATATTGTTCGACAATGAACAATTTCATTTTATTCCTAGGAAAGTCAACTAATGATGTTTCTAGGTTATAAGTATATAAGCTATTATATACTTATATATGTATAAGAGTTACAAACAATATATATGTATAGCTAAGCATTAATCTAACTAATCATTTATCTAAGCATGCAAATTATAGCGATGGACATAAAAGAAACGCGTACCTTTTAGTCTTCAATGGATTTTCTTCAAGCACTTCAAGTTACCATATTGACTTATAGAAGTCATTTGTAGATGATATTCCAACTTTTTCGAAGAATGATGACTTAGCAATTTGGTCCCCATTGTCTCATTGGTCCAAAATTGTTTGGTCCAAACATGTTTAACATTTGGCTAGGATGCATGTATGGTGGTAATACTCCCCAAGGATTGTAACTTGGTTGATAATTCCACGTTTGATGACTAGTGTTATTGTAGTTTTGTCTATTTTGGTTTCTTCTAGGTTGAGATGTTTTAGATAGAGTATGAGGATTATCTGGTTTTCTTGGTGGTGGAGTTTTAGATCTTAATTTAGGTTTAGAGGATCCTACTTCGGTCTTTAAGGATGGTTTATAAAAAGTTTTTACTTCTTCATCATTAACAAGAGGTATTTTTCTATCATTTATCCTCCACTATATAATAGCCTAACATGATAGCGCCACATAAGCGTAACTATGCCACCTCATTGCCTACTAGATTGCCTACATAGCGCACACTATTCATGCACTAAAATCCGGAATTTTAAAAAATGGTCATTCATGGGACTCGAACCCAAGACCTATTGAACAAAGAGCAAACACTCAACCACTAGAGCACTTGAGTGTTTATGTTGAATGCTTTGAAAACAAAATATACATGCTTAAATTCGAATCTACAAAATCAGCAGGTTTGAAGTTTAAAATTATTTCCATATATTCAAACCCTTAATTTTCTACCTATCATATCTCTGTTTTATGTAACTGAAGTTTGAAATTCCATAACTATCTCCCTAAATTTGAATGCATACAATGTTTCCACCATTTACAAATTTTGTTTATTGATTTCACTTTTGAAATCAATCACGACTCAAGTTAAGAAAAAAAACGTATGCTCGGTTGTAACTCACCCTCCCTAAAATCACACACATATCTCTCATCTATCCAAAATTAAACACACTAGCAACCGGCATCCCCAAATCAAAATACGTTTTTCCTAAAAAAGAGGCATCGTCTCAGAATCAATACCATGTTTTTGAATCATTTATTTTTCTGTATGATTGTAGGATTATCATTACACTTATGGTTGATCCAGTTCGGATTGATGATTGACGTTGCAACTATAAGGTATGATCGAGTTTAATTTTCTGTTAAATGTAATCTTTTCATTCAATTTATTAAACTTCATTGTGAAATATACACCTATAGTCATGAGATATGTTTTAAGAAAAATGATGGTAATATACGCCTCCTTTTGTAATAATCGTACATGAGGGTTAAGTTTTTTAAAATGGTGGTATCCTTACTACTTATTTAGGTCATTTTGATATTCCAGTTTTTAGCTCTATAGTCGTGAGATATGTTCTAAGAAAAATGAATGCATTATCCCTCAATAGACGACTGCAACTTAGGGTACAGGTAAGAATATGAATATAACATGTCTTTTATATACACACATTATTAGCTTTTTCTATAGTACCGAAACCACTTTTGCTTTTGTTGCATTTTTTTAACTGTTCTGACTCCAACTTCTTTCTGCAGGTTTAGAGTCGCATGCTATGGATGGTCAGACACAACATGTTATGTCATAACCTTTAAGAAGTCAATACGTTAATGCTACCATACCAATGATACCAGATGTGCCCATAGGATCTTCTCATGTGAAGCATCAAGTACAAGAACATTTGAACCAACAAATTCTTACTTCTGGTAATGACTCTATTCAGAATGCTCATGATATCTATCTATCTGTTACCAGAAACCCATTCAATGGATCTAGCATTCAGTTGAATGGAAAGGCTCAAGGTACGTTTGTTCATGTGGATTTACACAAGCTGACCAAATATGGAAGAGCAATACAAAGAGGTATTGTAATCTTTATTTGATTCAGTTTTCAATGTATATCCCACAAATCAGAGTTGATCCTATTAGATCTATATTCCGACTGTGGTGGAATGAGAAAAACTATCCGGTGTAGATCTATACACAGTAAGATATGGTGTGCTACCTTTACTTATTATCTTGAATTTTACGACCTAATAATCACTTTGCTATCCCTCTTAATATGTAGAAATGGGTTGTAAATTCCAATA
This sequence comes from Artemisia annua, assembly GCA_014162995.1. Classification (NCBI taxonomy): domain Eukaryota; kingdom Viridiplantae; phylum Streptophyta; class Magnoliopsida; order Asterales; family Asteraceae; genus Artemisia; species Artemisia annua. Next base: position 109,483 of record LBNU01020296.1, on the reverse strand, counting down.
AAAATGTGCGTGCGAAAGTTTTGGATTAAACCATCGAGAGATACAAGTAGTAAGTAACAACTCATCTTTACTGCAATTTTTTTAACGAAACCAAATTTGAATGCATATGATAATTACAGTTTGTGTTTTACAGATTAGAATTGAATATGCTGAAAACTTGGTGGATATGTTAACTGGTGGAACTTATCAGAAAAGCCGTTGACATGATTTACAAAGTTTCTGATGATGACCCCTGTGAATGTTATGACAAAGACAACAAAGGTACTAAAAATGTCTCTTCTCATACTCTCATTCTAGTTTTCTATATCGTATTTTATTTGATTTAGATATTTGTGTTATGTTGTGTTGCAGAATTTGAAGAACCAATGGAACATGGTGACAAGTTAGGTTAGTGCACAATGTTCTAAGTTAGGTTAGGCTACTCTTTTTCATGCTTTACAAATAGGATTACCTAACATCTACTCATTAGTGTGATGTTTGGAATTGGTTTCTAAATTGCTTAAAAAGCAGGATTTAGGCCTAAATATTTTCTCCGACAAATAGGCTGTAGCAACCGAAATTACAAGGATTCTTGAAGAGTCTAGTCAAAATCATGCTTTATGATACATGAATCTTATGTTGCATACTTGGGTGATAAGTGGATGAAATTTGTATCAATGTATTGTATAGAAAGAAAGCCAAAACATGACACTCGATTTCTTGCTGCGAATTTAAAGAATAATATAGGGTTGTTGTTGGCAAGACACGGGAGTGAACTAGCTGCATTTCTTTGCAACTAAGTTGACCCCCTATATCGAGGAATATGCTTTTAAGGTTTATGAAGTGTTGTATACCACCAAATAAATTAATTTTATAAGTTGGGTTTTATTATTTACTATTTTCTTACTTATGCAGGGAAAGGTAATCACGGCCGAGGAGAAATTGCACTTCCAATAGCCGTAAAAAGCTTTCTTATTGAAGAAGGGTGCGATTTCTTTATCTTTTTATACACAGGTACTTTAGTTGGTTAATTTCCATGTGTTATATTTTCAAGCTTATTAATTAGTCGGTTATATAAATAACAAGTATTATTACTGTGAAGTAAAGACCGGGGTTATAACAATACAACCTAAATTCCGCCAGACACTCAAATGTCAGCTGCTCTATTGAATAGAGTATAGCCTTAAACATGTGCAGTATGTTTATGGTTAGCTAAAGTTTTCATTGAGGGTACTACCAATTTTTTATATTGATTGAACACAAGGTTACAACCCAATAACAAAGAATTAAGCAGTTTGTATTTAAGTCTAAGCTAAATGAATATTATACGTAATATTTATTAATACATGAAATTATGAGATACAATGAAACTTAAGGCTCATTTGTCATAACAGGTTGAGGTCATGAGCTCTCATATTGTGATACTTGAGGGTATCTAAGCCTTAAGTGAGAAGTTTCGTCCGTTACTAGATTTTTGAATATTTGTTACAGGTGGTGTTCACTTTGATCTGGTGAAAAGGGTTTTACAGGACATACAACGAGTTGGACAGGAATCCGAAGAAATAATTTACTAGATATCTGAGACGGTTTGTCCTTGCTCTTCTATAAGTAGATTCTATACTTGAAGAACATATTATAAGAAAATGGTTTGATTGGGCAAGTTTGGTAACGGATCATAATGGATACTTAATTATGTGGGTTGGGTTAGTCAAGTTGGGTAACAGGTCGAAATGGGTAACTTTTTGTACAGGTGGGTTCATCCAGATGTTATTTTGTCCTGAAGTTTTCCTAAACAATTGTTATGTCAAATATGACTAAAAAAGTATGATATCTCAATAATAACCTACTTATATATATATATATATATATATAAAATAACTATAGAAGTTTTATGATTTGAAAGTACAGGTTACTGTTGACCCATTTTTTTTAAACAAACGAGTTTAAGTAAGCCAAAGCTATGGATATAATTCATGAACAGATGTTTTGATTTGGTTTAAGGGTTCACGGCACTAATTAGTAGTTAGTATCAGAATTGGTTAAGTTTTCAAATTTCTTATTATCTCATTATTAAAACTTGAAACACATTGAATAACTATTTGGACACCTTGGCACTATTTATCCAATTATATCACTAAACACAAGGAAGGTGTACTTAACCCATGAGGAGTTTCTATTTTCGTAGTTGTTATATTGCAGTCATCTCTTCCGCGCTGCCATCTAGACCTAAATCTGCACTTGGCGCTCCTCCGTACATTGCTGGTGAGGTTCCGTCTCCCGTATATAATGCCTTTAATATGGTTCTCTACGACGTGCATTAGAAACTACATGGAATTACTTATATAAGCCATCCCAACTAGGCAATTTGAGGTAGCTTACTAAAAATATTGAGCAAATACATAATTGAAAATTATGATTCTTCACGGGCCTGTGCATTTAAAAAAGCCCTATCATTTACCTTTATTGATCGAACTTCATGCAGATTAAAGCAAATAAATTTAATGTGGGAGCAAGTAATTAGATAGTTCAGGTGCATACTCACACCATTATGATCTTTCTATGTGTGTCAGGTTGGGCATGGGTGCACGACTATAATAATAATTGAATTTGATGTGTTAAGGAAGTTGCAAAATCAGTAAAGAAATACTTTGGTTGTATTGATATTTTGGAGAATTCACTTGCCAAATGTCTTATCATCGCCATGTTGTGGCTATCATAGAGGAGCTACACATAGAGGTTAACGGCCTGTTAATAATGGCGATAACTGGAGTATGGGACAAAGATAACTTCATTTTTTGGGATGAGTGTTGCTAAACTTTAGAGCACTATTGATGTGCTTGATGTTATAGTTTTTTCTTATCTCAGATGCAGACAGAAGAGAAGACGATTATACCGAATGATCGCTTGGTTCATGTTCATTATTTCACCTTGGTGCAAAGTCAGATGGTACGTCATGAGGAGTTCTCTACTCTACCATTTTAGTGTGGTAATGGAAAACCAAAGTGAAGGATAATAAATTATCTTAACAGGTCATCATATAATTCTTTTTTTCAACTAATAACTTTCAAATGAAGTGAAAGATTGGATTCATGCAAAATCATATATGCTAGATATGCAATGTGACTTGGCGGTCACTGGAAAAATCTATTGAAATAATTTGCTTACATCAGTTATATCAAACTTCAAGAGGCGAATATATGACCTTTCTGTCATTGTAGCTTTTTGACTTAAAGTTCTCACATCAGCTGACGTAAGATTAACTACCACATGTGAACAAACTTTATTTGCTAAAGAGGAAGCTGACGAGTGTAAACGTAAGTATGATGTTTTTAAAGAAGCAAAAAGTTCTCTTGAATAGGCAGCTGTTGTTCAAGACCGTGCAAGTAAATAAACTCAACATTATGAGTATGCTATCTAAGCAAAATTCGAAAGCAAATTGGCTTACAAGGTGATACATTTGCTTATTACATTTTTTAATCGTATTTAAAATGTTTAGACGTGGTCGTATCATTAATTTTTAAACATTAACAAACATCTGTATCTATATTTAACATGACTTGCTATACTTATGACTCACTATACTTTTACTACTTTGAAGTTAATCATTGTTTACATTTTGTTGCTCATAATGTGTATGTGGATTTAGACAAATTAAATGAGCAGATCATTAGGGGACCTGAGAACACATTGGCTCCATTGCTAAGTTTGTTTTTTTACAGAGTCCATGGAAACCCCTTTTCCCGCACCCTAATTTGCAACTAATGAATTTACTTTTGATTGTTGTGGTCATGATGGTTTTTGGTTTCATTAGCATTGTAGTGAATTCCGCAAGGTTACATGAACACATTCTTTTTGTTTCTGACTTTTTTGTTTAAGATATTTGCCGTTTTCCTTTATTCATTCACTTCAAGTTAGATTTTTTTCATGTAATATTATGAAGCGAACCCGCCAATCGGATGGGAACGTCAATTTCATTGAAGGCAAAATAATATCCGGTTGAAAACTTGGTAGTATATGTGAAATGCCTAGAATGATCATTACACCTACGGACAACACGATGCCGTTCAAATCGAAACAGAGACAGATCAAGTTTGTTTTGGTATGACGATTAACAAAAGTCAAGGTCAAACGTTGTCGCGGGTTGGTCTATTTCTACAAAAGTCGGTATTCTCACACGAACAACTATATGGTGTTGTTTCAAGGGTGAAGATGAAAAAAGGACCGAAGATTCTTTGTTGTGACCAAAATGGCGAATACGCTAACTCCACAACAAACGTTGTCTACAAAGAAATCATATTTTGCATATGAATAACCCTTAAGTAATTAATTTATTATGATACTTATGATTGTTATTTTTATTTATAATACATGAGCAATATATTTTATGATTTTCAATTTTTTGCCTTCAACCTATTTTAATTATTCATTATTTATTTTACGTGTAAACAAGATTCGACAAACAATTTTATGAAGCGTATCCGCCCATCGGGCGGGTCATGAAGCTAGTAAGTATATATTTAGGATTTGATTCTAAAGGTTTTAGTTTACTAGGTTCACTTTCAAACTTAACATTTTTTGTTTCATTAATTGAAGCTTTGGCCGAGTTAAATCCTAAACCGGTTTTATCTCCGGATGCTCTTTGAACACTTATTATTTTCTTAAGTGAATGACTACTATTTTCAAATTTATCAAGTTTGCAAATTTCTTCCTTAAGTTTTTCGTTTTCATTTTTGAGATTTTGACATGATTTATATTCTTCAAAAATTTCTTTACCCCTTTTTCTAAATGGTGTATTTTAGTTTTTAATTCAAGTATTTCATTTCCTAGTTGGTTATTTATGCGTTTTAGTGATTTATTTTTAATCATTACTTTTTGACCTAATTTGCATAATCTATTATATTCACTATCTAGGTCTTTTTCATCCAATGATAAATTTTCATCACTAAAGTATTCGGTTTCGGAATGTACCTCACTAGATGTCTTAGCCATGAGACATCTCTCCTCCTTTGTAGTTTCTTTCTTATCTTCATTGCTATCACTCCAAGCTCCTCCGACGAACGCCTTTTGATTTTGATCTCTTGACATCATTGGACATTTTCCAATGAGATGATTTGGATCACCACATTTGAAGCACTTCCTTTCACTCTTGCCATTTTTGTCATCTTTATTTCTTTGGTATGCTTTCCTTTCATCATGCGGTTGTCTAACGAATCTTCCTCGCATTTTGAAGAATTTCTTGAAGTCTCTTATGGCCATGGCATATTCTTCGTCATCACTTTCGGAGGTTGAGCTATCCTCGTCACTAGATTCCTTCCTAGCTTTCAACGCAATTGACTTGCTTTGCTCTCTTTTTCCTTTGACCATCTCAGAGTCTTTCTTTATTATTGCTTCGTAGACTTTCAAGTTGCCAATCAACTCGTCAAGTTGAAGAGTTGACAAGTTCTTCGATTCTTCAATCACCGTAACTTTAGCTCGCCACTTTGGATGAAGAGCCCTAAGAAATTACCTAACAAAATTCTTACTAGAAAAATTCTCATCAAGTGCTTTTAAACTTGTGATGATAGTGTTAAACCGAGCAAAAGCATTATCTATTGATTCCTCCTCCGGAATCGTAAATTGTTCATATCAAGAAGATCTATTTTGTTATCTTTAACTTGACTATTACCTTGGTGAGTGATTAGTAAAGAATTCCAAATTTCTTTTTCGGTTTTACACATAAAAATTCTTTCATATTCTTTGCGTGGTAACATATTATAAATAACCATTTTAGCCTCGTTATTTTTTGCTAGTTTCTTTTTCAAATCATTATTTTTTTTTCAAAAGATACAATTTCATCCTTTTTAGTTTCAAAATTATATTGAATAGGGGGAAAATCACCAAAGGTAATGACATGCCAAAGATCAAGATCTTTTGATTTCACATAAGTTTCGAATCTATTTTTCCAATAAAGAAAACCATCACTTTCAAATAGTGGTGGTCTTTGCATAGATTGCCCTTCTAAATATTTTTCCGATTCCATAGATCGTTACAAGTTTTAAAATACAATATATTTTAAAAATCTTGTTTAACCTGGCTCTGATACCAATTGTGAAAAACTAGAAGGGGGGGGGGGTTGAATAGTTTTACGTCTTTTTAATTTTATTATGAAAACTTAGTTTAGTTTTAAAAACTTTATTTACTTTAAAAAACTTTGATTCGATCTTATGTGAACTCAAATCTAGAACAATATGAACAACTATATCAAAGTATGAAAAATAATAATGATGTAAGCTAAGTATATGAAATCAACACATGCATAATATAAACAATTATAACTATATACGAGAGATAAGTAAGTAAGCTAAGAAATAAGTTAGAGATGGAAAGATCAAACCGCGAGACAAAGAATTAATAGTGGTTCGACTACAAGGACACCTTCCTTGCCCTACTCTACTCCCCGAGTCACCTACTCGAGAGTTTTCTTCACTATGTCAACAAGCTCCCTTATGGCGGGGAAAACCTTACACACCTTTACTTACACCGATTTACGACACTAAGCTAAATGTAGAGTTCTAATCTTAGCTAGAACCAATCTCACACCACTAATCACTACACTACTTCTTCACAACTATTTCACAACTTCTTCACACCTAAGCACTACTTAATCACACTACTTCTTCTTCACACCTATACTACTTGCAAACCACAATCACTTCACAACTTCTCTACCTACACACCTTACTAGCCTAATTCCTTATGCTTACTTCTATCTAACTAATATTCACAACTAATACACAAATGGATGAATAATATAAAAGTGATGATGCACAAACAACTTGGATGTGGAGGTCACAACAAGTTGTAATAATTCTTGTCTTGAAGGATTGAAGTATTCTTCTCTTGCACTTGAAAGGTTGAAGCTTGGATCACTTTTAAACAAAAGCTTATGATTATATGATCAAAGGGTTTAAGAGAATGGTATAGAAGATTTAGATCAGAAAGTTTATAGTGAAAAAGGTGAGGAAAAATGCCAGATTTGAGCCAGTATTTATAGAAGAAAAAAAATACTGTTTGGGAGCGTGGCCGGTCCCCTTAATTATTAAGGGGACCGCCTTTATAATTAAGGGGGCCACCCAAAATTTTTTTCCATAACTTTTGTCTTTTTGTGAGGAAGGTTTTTCCTGAAGAATATAGCTGTTTTTTGGGTAGAAATTTGAATTCAAAATATTTATTTTGAATAAAACATTTCTTATAAGTACAAAAACATTTTGTATAAGTTTAAAAATGTTTGTCCCACTTTATAAAAAATGTAAGGTTTGTAAAAATAAAAATTCCTTTGATCATAAAATGCATTAGACACTTTGTTTATTCATACTTTAAGTGATTTGGATGCTAAAGTGAATATTTACCACTAAATACTTGTTTACGTCATAATTTGTAGTTTAATGAGTTTACGTTTTGTGATTATCAAAACATAGAGATATCGATATATGTTAATAAAGTTGATACATTTAATTGGTTAGTAGCAGTTCAACTCAGGAGAATTTATGGTTATTTAAAAGGTACAAATAACTTAATCATGTCATAATTTCTTGAACATATCTTGTTGGGTTTTAATGATTTAGAAATGACAATGACTCGGGTTTGAGGTAGAAATGTGATCTACTCACCCGACCTGATGGTAATGATAGTTCTTAAACATGCAGTGATCATTGTAGATATGCAGATAAATTGAGAAACTCTGTTTTTTTATAGGTTTTTGTTGCACCACATATATACCAAGTTTAATGTGATAAATTGAGAAACTGATATTCAGTTTGTACTAGTTTATGTTCTTTAAAACATTAATAACTGTCAATACTGATAGACTCACTCACTCACATACCATAACCTCGCAGTGTATCCAACAAAATCTCTATCTCAAGACTTGATTATTTATTCATTGTGCAAAGCCAATCTCGAATATTTTGAGTTAATATGTCAAACTTGAATATTTCACGACTCGCCTCGTAGTTAACTGAACTTGTAATTAACTATTTAAGAGTAGATTGAAGTAATGTTATATTTTACATTTACTGAAAAATCCCCATACCTCCTCCTGCAAGATTGGGTATATCGTTGTTTACATTTACTAAAAAATGAATTGAACTTTTGTTTGACATTGTGATTTGTGTGAATGTTTTATTTTGATTTTGATGGAATTTTTTTAAGCATAAAGTGTACAGTAAGTCTTCAAAATGCATGTGCTACACAATGTGAGAGTGTGAGTTACACCATGTGAACCATAAAGTAATTGAGCACTTTGCACTTTTTATTGTACGTTTTTTTTATGAGAGAGTGCACATTGTATTTTTAATATACAGATTCTACAAATGGAACAGTGACACACTTGTCTTGAGCGGGTTCGAGTCGGATGCTCAACGCTTTTTGTCACCTATGTTTTATGGCCATCTTTTCCGTTTAACTTAATTTTCTATATTGCCCCCAAGTTCGAAAAACAACCAAAACACCCCCTTTTTAGTCTATTAAGAGACAAACATGGATATAAGTTTGTTAAGCTATAGAATTTTTATTGGCATATATTAATCTAAATAATATCAACTATAAGAGCTATCTCGAAATCATTTATTCAATAGTGAGATCAATATTAAACCAAATATATTATCATAACTTAAAATGTAGGTTTAAAGCCCCGTCGCAAACGAAACTCCTCGTTGGCACACATTTTAGTCTAGGTTAAAAATAAATAAATGAATAATGTGTAGGTTACAAACACTTAAAAATATATGTTTAAACTTGATACCCAGAATCTTTGAGGTTGTGGTATTTGAGTTGATCATCAATCAAAAAGTCTTAGGTTCAAGCCTCACTAAGAGCATATGTGAGATATATAAACTCATTTAGACTTTTTGTGTCTAGATTGTCAAGTCTAGAATATATTTAAAAAAAATGGTTAATCATATGACCAATAATGAATTATCTTGATCACAGTTATCATAATCTTTTATACAACCAATATTTATTATATGAGAAAAGTGAATATGAGGTTGTCTCACATCTAAGCTTATATGCAAAATCATAAAAAATCACTAAAACATACATCATTTTGATTATTATTTTTTCAAAATTTGAGCAGTGAAACTAATATATGCATAATGAAACACATTTTAATGGTGAATTAAATGAAATCATTATTGAATCTACAACTAATTTGTTAGTTAATGAAAGCACCTAACAATAGGATGTAGAAAACGCACGTATCAACGTGAACCCAACTTAAGTGATGTTAAGATGAAATCAAGAAAAAAATACTAATATTGTGAAGGACGTTATACAAATGAGGTAGATTTGATGTTTTCATGTTAAAACGTCATAATTTTTGATGATTTCACATGTAAGCTTAGATGTGAGACAACCCCATATTCACTTTCCTCTTACTATATATACTTCATAGCAAATAAAGAGCAACAACACCATTATAAATAGCATACTTGTAACGACAGAACAAGTAGAGTAACGTGTGAATATAGTCGGGTGACTGCTGGGTGTTGGGTCAGTCAACCAACTTCATTAAGTACTTATTTATATCATAAGCTATTTTCTTAATAATTTTTGCAATTCGCCTTTTATTCCTATCGATATTTCAAAATTAAGATACAAATAACCAAATTGAATCATATACAACACCAAACTAAGTTTATTTGTCAAATTATCCGTTTCCGGGTTAGCTTAGTTCCTAATTATTAACGTGTTAGCTAGGTTGAAACTTGAGTTAAAAAATTAATAGAATTATTTTTTAGCGATATTTATTGCTACAGTTTTTATGTTAAATTCGTGCCTTTAACCTAAAATCCAACCTTTGCCTTTGCAAACTTGGATAACTTTTTTTACTAACGATATATATTAAGACAAACACCTTTTTTGAAAATAAAAATATGCAAAATAAGTATGAGTTTATTATTAATATACAAAATCTGTAGGTACATGCCCTAAGGCCGAAGGTAGTGGTCATCTTCTTCTCATCTTCCACATCAGCGCCACCTCAGCTTTCTTTTTCCTCTCACTTCCCTTCACACCGTCTCACCTTTCATTCGTAGTGATCACCTTTCCCTCACCTTCATACCCATTTTTTTTTTTAATTTAAATACTTTTATTCATATAAAAACGTAAATGTGAACATAAATGTAAAGTACGAAATTAAAAACTTTTATTCATAAATTTAGACTTCGAATATTAAAAATATTACATTTAAAACTGAAATTAAATCTTACGAGACATGTGTTCGGCCAAATCGGCACGAAAGTTTTGATTTGCTTCATAACTTGTCCGGTTGATGTGTTTCCTCCGGATGCTAGTCAGGAGATATCGCCTTTCCTTTGACTTTTCGAACCATGTTATGTAATATGATGCATGTATACCTCATTGTTAATACAAATATCAACTAAAAACGTTATTTATATTTTACGATCTTTGCTAAGTTTTGTTAATGACAAAATACAAACTTTAGCTTATAAGTAATTCATCACTTTAGTTTTAAGTCTTGTATAAACTAGACTTAACATTTCTTTTTAAACATAAACATAGTTCTTGTTTCTTTAAAAAGAAAGTGTCACATCACATTAATAGAAAGTTTATGTGTTTGACCATCTTTGGTTCTTACACACTTTTGGAAGTATTCCACATTGAGTCAATGTATAAGTTGATGTGACATTGTGTGTGTCATAACTTAGTATTTACTTCCTTAATAAGAAAGTGTCACATCTCATCAATGTGCACTTATAGTAAGTTTGTGTGTTTGACCTTCTTTGTTCTTACACAACCTTGGAAGTATCCTTCATTGAGTCAATGCATGATATATATTGATGTGACCTTGTTTGTCTTGGAGGGATTTACTTTGTGTGCAAGTTTGGACATGTCAGTCCTGGCGGAACCCTGGGGGTACACGGGCGGAACCCTTGTGAGGGTGCCGCCGTTTCCGCCAGAGCTGACATTTGGTTATCTATAAATACCAACCAACTTGCAAGAAATCCCTCATCACTTTAGGCCATATTATTTGCATATCCTCTCATCTAACTCAGTAACATTTGACTTGTGTGATTCTCTTATGTAGCAAGGAGTTCACAAAGTCATTCGAGAAGTTACAAGTATTCAACTCAACGTTGCAAGACTTGTTATCTTTGTTGTGTATAGACTTCGGTAGTTTATACGTTAGTTGTATTATGTGTAAAAGTGATCGGTTTGTATTTTAGGCCTCAAAATACATAGTGTGTAGGGAGTGGTTGTACCCTTGGTAAAGAACTCGACATCTAGCTTAGTGTCGGTAAAATTGTAAGCGACGATGGGAGTGGTTGTACCCGTGTAAAGAACTCGACATCTAGCCTAGTGTCGGTAAAGGAAATTGGGCGACGATAGGTTGGTTCTACCTTGAGTTAGAACTCGGTATCTAGCTTTGTACCGGAAAAAGTGTAAGCGACGATTGTAAAGGTTTCTCCACCGAGAAGGAGTTTGTTGACTAGTGAAAGAAACTCTCGAGTTGGATACTCGGGGCGTGGACGTAGGGCAAGGAAAATAGAGTTCCTTGTAGCCGAACCACGATAAATACTCGTGTCATGGTTTGATCGTTTCTTTCTTTATTCTTGCATGCTACGTATTATCTTTTGGTTTACATCTTTGATAGTATCTTTGCTTATATCGTCAATAGTAATAAAAGTATATCATAGATTATAACTTTGATTATACGAAAGTTTTAAAAGGATAATCAACCTAAAAAGCGGTAAACTATTCAACCCCCCTTCTAGTTTTCCACAATTGGCATCAAGAGCTACGTTACTCAAGTTCTTTAAAATATATTGTATTTTAAAACTTGGATCGATCCATGGATTTTGAAAATCTCAAAGAAGGGCAAAAACCACCGCTATTTGAAAAAGAAAACTTTCTTGAATGGAAAAGCAAATTTGAAAACTATGTGAGATCAATTGATCAAGATCTTTGGCATATTATTTCTATTGATGATTTCAAACCAACGAACACGAGTTTTGAAAATCAAAATGATTTTTCCAAATTTGATAAAAACACTAAAGCTAAGGTAATGATTTACAAAGCTTTAACAAGAGTCGAATATGAGAGAGTGTTAAGTTGTCAAACGGCAAATGATATTTGGAAAAATTTGTCAAATCATCATCAAGAAATATGTCAAGTCAAAGATGATCAATTTGATCTTGCATATGAGTTAGAAGTTCTAGAAAAACTAATAGATAGGCATTTACTAGAAGTGAATACATGTACTACTAGTTTAAATGTTTTCAATGAAGGTACAAGTGAAGATGAGCATGTATGTCAAAGAGAACTTGCTTGTGAAACATGGAATGACACGGATGTAGATGAAGATGAACATCCGACTAGTGATTCTCAACTTGTTGAAACAACAAGTACAAGTAAAGATGAGTACGTGCGTCAAAGAGAACTTGCTTGTGAATCATGGAACGACACGGATGTAGACGATGATGATCATCCGATTAGTGATTCTCAATTCATTGAAACAACAAGCAAGGTACATGTTGAAACCAAACATTTTTGCTTCGACACTTTTCTCTTGGAATTTTCTAAATTAGAAAATGAATCTAAACTCTTAGGTAACATGAACCTAAAAACTATCTTTAACAATGAGTCTTCAAAATCTCTTGGGAATAATTTTGAAAAGGAAATCTTGTTAGAAGATAAAATGTCTAGACTTGAGAGTAATGTTGAAATTGATCTAGAATGTAAAAGATGTCTAGATTATAAACATGAGATTAAAAAGCAAAATGAGAAAGGGAAAATGTTAGCTAAATTTGATGAAAGCTCAAAATCTCTTGAAAGATTGTTAAGAAGTCAAAAGTTGTTTAGAGATAAAACCGGATTAGGATTTAACTCAAGATCATCATCAACAAGTGAAACAAAGAAAGTAAACTTTGTTAAATCTAGAAAAGAGATTTAGAGTTAGCTTAACCTTTAAATAGAAACTCATGACAAAAGGATTAAGAATATCATACTCTATGATTGTGTATGATTATCTAACCCTTTTGGATACATGAGAAATTGAGCTTCCAAGTGTATCGTCAAACCAAGATCTTACGCCTTGAGCTTATCATCTTGATTGCATCTCTACGCAAATTAAAAGGTACACGTTGCTTCAACTTGCCTTTTGATTGTCTCTTGCTTCTTGTATTATGTGTTATAGAATGTGCTATTTGGTAGTATGTATCCCTATGTGTTTATGTGCTATTAGGATTTACTAAGATTAGTTTCTCTACGTAGAGGAATTACATCTTTAGTACTAGTAGGAGATATACGGTGGATTCGGTTCCTTAACCGTCAAGAAAGTAACATGAGAAACTCTTGAGTAAGTCTCACTTAACTCTTGCTCACAAGTGAGCTAACTGAGAATCTCCTAAAGTGATAACACGTCTTGCACTCTTGTGATGCTTGCTAAACAACATTCTTAAACTCCACAATTTGAGTCTTCAACATCCTAAATTTACACATTAAAAGTGACACTTAGTCACATGATGTTGTATCTCGTGGATTTTTTCATAAACCAATAAAGTTCACAATGTTGTATAAAAGAAAACCTAAAAGAGTCGAGGAGTCATTGAATAGAACATTTAACGAAAGACCACCTCCTTCTAAGATATCATCTTCGGTAGATGATGACTTAGTCGAAAGTCCAACAAAGGTAAGACAAGTAAGTTAAGTAAAATGACAAGGAAGATGAACTATTAAAAGAAAGAAACATAGATGTTTAAAATCCTTAAGTCATAAATTAACGAGTGACACAACATTTAGGTTAAATGTCACAATGTAAGCAATGTCGTTTTACCTCGAGTCAAACATGGAATCAAGTAACATTGACCTTGGTCATATGTCTTAAGTCACGAGTCTTTGATTAAATCAATCAAATGTGATAAAAACAAGCTTTTGGACATTAGAGTAAAACTACAAGTTTTAACAAATTAGTCCTTTCAAAAATAGATTGTGTGAATGTAGTGTCAACAATTGAAAGAATTTTTGATAACAAAAGCAAGCTCCAAAAGCAAGAAATTATCACTCAAAGACATTCCTAGTTACTCTCTTGTTCTCAATAGTTAAGTAGTCGATGACTTGTCAAGAATGAGGTTAGTAAATCCGTAGGTAAAACCAAACATAAGGAAATGTTCGGAAGACTACTTGTTTCCATAACAATTAGATTCGACATTATGTTTGGTGCTTATCTATGTACACGTTTTAGAAAAGAATCTAAAACATCCAATTTGGAAGAGAGTGTTTGAATGCGTCAAAAGAAACTACACAAAGAATTATGGTATCCCAAAAGAACGGGAATAGAAACCATAAGTGTACACCGAGTCGAATTATGATGGTAATTAAGATAAGAGAAAGAGCACAAGTTGTACTTGCACTTTTATTCTTTATTACCAAATGATTCTCAAAGGAGCTTAAAGCCTTCAAAACGACATTGGACGAAGAAGCATGTCAACAAACTCCTTGAAGATTAAGCAAGCTCACGTCAACGACGGAACCCCTCGTTGCAACAAAGGAAGCGTCAACGTCAGCGTCAATCCAATCCATTATGCCCTTGGAATGACATAATGAGATTCTTTGTCTTAGAATTGGTAAAAATGTTCATTGAGGAACATCTCAACCAATATCGTTCATTCCGATAACCACATTGGTAGACACCCATTCAAAACCCCGTGGATTAGGATTCTGTAAAAACGTAGAGGGGGGGGGGGGTGAATACGTTTCCGTTTAAAAACTTTATTACTTGTTGTATCAAATGTCCATTTTAGCTTGTTGTAATATGAAAGATGTTGCTTGTAGTTTATGACCAACATAACTTGAAACATGTTATCACACAAGTACAATCAACAAGTCACAACACAAGCAATCACATCATGCAAACATCAAAGTAACGCAATAAGTAAAAGGAAAGTGCAAACCGTTCACAACACGAGTATTTATCGTGGTTCGGCTACAAGGACTCTTTTCCTTGCCCTACGTCCACGCCCCGAGTATCCAACTCGAGAGTTACTTCACTAGATCAACAACCTCCCTTCTCGGCGGAGAAAACCTTACACGTCGCTTACAAGTTTACCGACACTAAGCTAGATGTCGAGTTCTTTTACAAGGGTACAACCACTCCCGTCGTCGCTTATACAAATTACCGACACTAAGCTAAATGTCGAGTTCTTTACCAAGGGTACAACCACTCCCGCTATGTTTTGTGGCCCAACATAAAAACCTTGTGTTTTATGGCACAAACACATAAACCATCTAATCTATGTTGAGATGATACAAAGATGATCCATGACATAAAAGTCTAATGGATATGCATGCCTAATCTACATGAACTTCTTGACTAAGAAGTCTTCAACCATTGAGGATGTCAAGTGCCCTTGAATCTTCATATGTTGGAATGCTTTAATGAATGATGACTTCAAGATCTTGTAACCTATAACCAAAGATGAGCCACTCACCTTTCTTTTATCTTTTTGTGCTTCCTCGCGCGTGAGTGATGAGATGGTTTTGGGGCTCGCGCGTTACCCATGACTCACTCGGTGTGGACTTGCGTCCACTCCGCCCGACCTAATATATTAAGGATTTAAGGATAGCATTTGAGGCTTTGGGCTGTTGGGCTAAGAATAATTGAATAGTAGATTTCACATTTTAAAACGTTTTTAAAGTTTTTGATAACATACAACTGTTTATTTCCTTTAGTTGACTTTGGTACATTACACCAAACTCAAGGTAGTTTGACTGGTGACTAGTTGCAGTTTGAAAGCCATATCGTAAGCCGTCATTTGTGGAAAATTATGAAACGTGATTGATATAATATATTACTGTAATAGCATTTTTTAATCAACAAAATGTATATCTTATAATCAAAGAAAAAGTACGAGTAATACGTAGATTGTATGTTGTGATACAATTTACTGATGTTAGTTTTTTAAAAACTCCTTTAAAAACAAACTATCGCATAAATTTCATATAATAACTGTTACCTTTTTAATTTTGTCTAACTTTTACTGCAACGCTCAAGTTTACATATTACAAATGCGGCTTACAGTATCGACTTACTCCTGCTATAACGCGATAATAGACAAAGTACTTCTAAAAGAAATACATCGTTGATGTGTGGTTTACTTAAAATAGAAGCAAAGGTTGTTTGTTTAAGATACTGATCAACGGTATCATCATCCATTGATTCAAATAGTATTCTTTTGCTAACCTTGGTTATAGTCTCAACTTGACTTTCTAGGATATTAAATGGAACACAATATAGATTCACTAATTGTCAACTGAGCTAGATTTTCGTGATGACATAAATTTGAACATAGGTCAAACAGGTCATATATAGTTATTTCACAAAACGGCATTTGACCAGTTAGTTAGAGTAAATTATATCTCCAGTCTAGCTATGTTGTTAACGGTCGACATGGTTGTAGTCCCTAACTTTCTACCATTACAAGAAGAGTGCTTACTTTTGAAACTATACACACTTGCGTGTTGAACTCTATCAGAGCTAAACCGGTCTCTTAAAGCCCGGTTTACTAACACACATATTTATTTAAGTTTTTTTCATTTATCTCTTTGACCCGGTTTCATCTTTTTCAACTTGTAACATCGACAAACATTATCAAATTACTTAATTTATTGTTAATAAGTAATGTAAGATCATATGAACATTGGCGAGTAGATGATATAAAAACAGCATACAACAAGTTAGACTTTGAGATGTAATACATGATTTTGTTATAAAAGTTTCAAGTAAGTAGAATAATATTTACATAAAATGCCTTGAAATTAAATATATAACCAATGGTATATTAAGATAGCAGATGCTTTTTTGCTAGGTGGGCATGCACTCATGTGACATGTTTAAAAGACACAAGTACAAGATTCCCGGATATTGTTTGCGAGGCATGCAAATGCATCAAACACTTTGCCTTCTGCACATATTCAGAAAGTTGCAATTCAGAGAAGCATGATGCGATCCGCCACAGAGTGATGTCTGAATCAGATTCTATTTTTAAACAAGTGAATGTCACGTAGATCATCCATTTGACCAACCCATTCTGATCTTAATTCAATCGTGTAATTAATACTTTCTATATATGGAGATGCTATTCACTAGGGGCTTGACTCAACTGTGGTGCCCTCATTGACTTTAGTTGTAGCTAGCTTCTTGACTTAAATTGGACTCTAGAAATTTTGAATGTATGGTAGCTAGAGATGGCAAAAAGAACCAAGTTGAACGAGTTATGTAACATGTAAAAACGAGCAGGGTCGAACGAGTTATGTAATTATGAATTATGATGGAACTATATGATTTCCCGAGGTTTCACGGGACTGTGATGAAATTATGTTTTGTAGTGTTAATTTTCGTAAAAACCCTTGATATTTCCTAATTGCATTCGGCCGAAAAAAATGTTTACCCTTGTATTACAGTTGAGAATTATTGTGCACCCGATCTTTCTAAAACCTAGTTCCACTACCGTATGTAATATGTGAAAATGACCGATAACCCACCAACATTTTTTAGTTGAACTTTTAAACAACTAACTAGTTATAATACCCGTGGTTTTTCCAGAAAAATTTAATTATATAGTATTATCGTTTAAAAACAGATAATCTTATGTATATTTTAAAAAGTTAGAGCATCAACATGTGCGAAAGTAAGAAAAATAGTTAGCAGAAATTATAAATATAATCGTGGCATCGACCTTGTATTGTATTTTTGAGCGTGTCTCCTCATAATGTTATTGGGTCAAAGGTTCTTTGATCACATGAGTTTACACATAAATCAAATTTATTTTAAAATTTTTGTTTACTATATGGACATATAAGAATTTAACTGTGAAAATTGTGATATAAGTACAACTAATAAGTATGCATGAGTTTTTCATTATGTATTAATATCAATTAATATTTTGTAAAAATTTTATTGGATGAAAGATTTAACTTATTTTAGTTGTTGTTTAACTTTAACTATTGATATCATGTTGTACAAAATGTGCGAGTTTAGTAGCACATAATGAGCATTGATGAAGTTAAAATATACTCCGTAAAGTTTTTTAAAAATGTTTTCCCGGATATCCATATATAAACTTTAAATAATAATTACAGGAGTCGTATAAGTACAATCGCGTATATTTATTTTCATATCACTGTAACTCGTACTTACCATTTGATATTTCTATTACCGTTAATAATAATTTAACTGTATTTAATATTCAAACCCGTGTACGTATAAATTAAACTTTTAATAAGATAACATGAGTTCTTACTTATATTTAACGTACATATTAAAAAGATATTTTAATAGCTGAAAGTTTAAAACTAATATTTATTTTAAAAGTATTTAACGTATATTTAAACTAATTCGTACGTTTATAAAATTTTGTAAGTTTAATGGATGGAAGTCTCAAACCAATATTAATACTCATGTAATTGTAAACAAAGTTCATATTACAAAGTGTAAGGGGTATAAAGTGTAAGGGGTTATTTGTTTATTATCTAAAGTTATTAAAAAAATATGGAGACTTATAATTTTACACTTAACTTCATATAATTATTTAAAATTCAACCACTAAAGTTTTATTAATTACTTCCTCTTTTTCTAAGTTTTTATTTTAATAAATTAGACACCTATATTTTTATGTATTTTTTTCCTCAATCAAATTCTCCACCAAATTTATTAAAGTTTGACCAAAATTAATTCAATTTTGACTTTTTATTGGCCAATCATATTGCTCGATTTCTCCTACTTGGCAAAATAAAGCTCTTCTATTGGTCCAATTTTTTTTCCCATAAGATTGTTCTGTCAAAAAAACTCCGAAATGATGTAATTCTTTTATTATATAAAAGATGTGGTAAGTTTTTCAAAGGTAAATCAACCGCAAGGTTGAATTCATTTAGGTGACTTATTAATTTATTTATTTTTTATTTATTTATTTATTTTTTATTATTATTATTTTTTTTGAAACTGTGTAGGGCAAATGGCACAAAAAGGTAACAAACTTAAGGTCCATTTCCAATCAAGGTACTCTTCTTTTTTTCTTGCATAAAAAGGTACCCAACAAATTTTTTTGGCGGATTTGGGTTTTTTTACTAACGTTCGTTAACTCACTTCGTTAGTAAATTACATGTTTGGTCCTCGAGTTTGTATACACATTTCATGCACCATCTACCACCACCAACCGCCGCCACCATCACCAACTGCCACCACCACCACCTGCCACCTCTACCACCACCACCACCATCTGCCACATCTACCACCATTGTTCCACTAGAATAAGTCATCATTACGTTGGAGTTTTGAGTGACGTGCTGCAATATTATCTTGACAACTCAACTGATTCTTTAACACTTGCAATATTATCCCATAGTGAGGCTGCTACTTGGATGGTTTTGTCTCGTTTAAGCATGTTTGTCATGAAAGACTATTAATTTTGTTCCCTGGTAGTATTTTCTCATTTCAGAAGGTTAAGACATTACTTGTTTTTAAGGATTATGTGTTTAAATGCTTGTGATACTCTTCTTTATTACCTAAGTTGAATCTTGTTAAAATTCTGGAAATTTTTTGCTGCATAGCTAGTTTCTTGGATTATCTCATATTTTGTTCCTAATTTCTGTGCCATAAAGGTAATGCTTGATGTCTTTGGTGCTTTAGAAAATAACCAAAAAATGTTTTTGCATTCAAGATATGGTTTTCTTGTTTGATTTGTTTTGCTCACCTGTTCTCCAGCCATTGTCTTGTTTCAGATTATAATCATTTTGAAGCAAATTCAGCTACTTTAACTTTCTATCTTAAATCTTTTTAGTAACCATCTAAGATTTTGGTAAATGGTGATTATGTCTTTAGACTGTCAGTGGTAAACGGTAATAGTTTATGTACAAATCTTTACCTAAAATATATGTTGTGATAGTCAGTCTTTTTTGCAAAAAAAACTTGGATTCCACTCTTGTGCAAAATCTGGCAACACAAGGAATATTTGATTCCAAAGTAAGAAATAAGAACAAAATTCAATAACATTATATCCCAAACACTCATTCAAACAGCATTCTGTAAGCAAATCCATCATAAGGGACTTAAGTGATAGCTTTAACACATAAACCCACCAGTTCTCTCCAATTCAGTCAGTCTGATACATATTTTCCAACTGCAAAAGTCTATCTTAGCCTTCAATAATTTCTCATTTTGTTATACATCAGAATAAGCATAAGGACCTCATAGGCTCATAATGAGTAGGCAATACTCTTGCATTTGAGCTACATTTCCTTATCAATAGCGCACTTCAAAGACCCCAATTAGCAGTCTACTCCAAACTCGCTAATAGAGCATCACTCTGAACAAGTAGCCATCTAATCATTAATCCAATATCCCAAACACTCCAATTCCTATAACACTAGGAACTTTTTGCTTATTCTTATTATCTTTTTCTTTTGGGTTTTTCTGCGTGACATTCAACACACAAATACTGCTCATTTCAGAATAGAAATAACTACTGTCAAAGGACTGCATTTCCTTGGACATTAAGCTCATAGCCAAAGACCCATCTCAACTGATTCTTTAACACTTGGAGAAGATAACAATGGTTGATCGGATTCATTAACTTCTTCACATTCAACATTATCTTGACAACTAACATCAAGAAAACAACTCATTGACATTTTGACAAACACCTTATGCGCATCAATTTGATCATCATTGTTTCTTCCATTCATTATGTTCCTTTTCCCAGAACTTACTGTATTATCACTAGCATTTACTATTGCAGGTTCCAAATCATTAACATCACCACATGAGAA
The DNA here is from genome assembly GCA_014162995.1 of Artemisia annua. Taxonomy (NCBI): domain Eukaryota; kingdom Viridiplantae; phylum Streptophyta; class Magnoliopsida; order Asterales; family Asteraceae; genus Artemisia; species Artemisia annua. The sequence continues at coordinate 88,678 of LBNU01020296.1, read as the reverse complement.
TTGAGAGTTCTGATGTTTACCTTGGTTTTTCCCTCTAACTTGTCGCAATTTCCCAAATAAGCATTCTTGATTCTTCGCATATATCTTTAAAGAAATGGGTTTTAAATGGATTTGATTATTATGTATTGGATTAAGAGGTTGGATACTAACCTGATGAAGTGAAAGTTTGATGCATATATGATCGAGATTTTTTTGATAATCATTTTTTTATTTTATTTTTTTTCAAAATTTTTTTTGGATGTTGCATGAAATGTGTATACAAACTCGAGGACCAAACATGTAATTTATAAACGAAGTGATTTAACAAACGTTAGTAAAAAAAACCCAAATCCGCCAAAAAAATTTGTTGGGTACCTATTTATGCAAAAAAAAAAAAAAAAGAATAGTACCTTGATTGGAAATAGACCCTAAGTTTGGTACCTTTTTGTGCCATTTGCCCAAACTGTGTATATATATAAACACCAAAGTATAACATGATTTACAAGATGACATGCTGTGGACGTGCCCATATCCTAAGCAGACCATCATCAAATAAACAATAGACCATTGACCATTCTAAACTAATTCAAACTAGCTACAACAAATGATATCCTACAAAATTCTATCCATCCTAAGGCAATTATCAGTAGCAGCATGACACCAAGTAAAACTCATTTTGAACAAAAACTAATAATCGTGGCAGTATTCTTTGTGCAGGCATATTTACTCGTGGTACCGCCCTCCTTGCGTAGTTAGGCTCGACTGATAGAAACACATTGTAGAGTAGAAAATGGTTGTGTAATTTTTTATATAGATTTAAGGTAAATTATTTACTGTAACGCCATGTAAATGTAATGCAGGATTATATCACAAAGGATGAGCTTTTTATTTTTGGTATTCTAGTAGAAGATAGGATATTAAATGTTTTTGAACACTTAGGTTTCATCAGACCGCATAGCGCAGTGGATTAGCGCGTCTGACTTCGGATCAGAAGGTCGTGGGTTCGACTCCCACTGTGGTCGATTTTTGTTTTTTTATTAACATTACTAGTCTCTTATTGCACGCTACTTAAACCCGTATATTTTTTTACCAGCTATGGATTTTCACCATTTAGAAATAAAATATTTATGCATGTAGATGACGATTTGATTGGAGAATGCTTATCTTTTTAAAAATATTTCTAAACTTATTTCCAGTAATGTTTTTATCTTGCTAGAAGTTATAGGTGTTCAAGTCGAATTTGTTTATAAACATGGTATATAAACAAAACCTTTGTAAAGGTTATGGTATTTTAGACCATCTTTTGGGTACCGGTGAAGCAACCACAAGTACCGTACCACCACGGATACAATCGTTCTCTCATAGATCTTCATCACTTTGTCTAAAACTCTTCAACAACGACTTGTTGTTGAGGACCCTCAATCGGCTAAAACCGGGCTTAGGCTTATTTTTCCTCTAATAATCAAATCACGACGTCTTGTTTACGAGACAAGCTCGAGCCTTAACTAACAAAGGTCGGTCGAACTCTCAAATAAATTTTAGATTCATACTAAACTTTCAAGAGTAGCTTCAGATATGTTTTCTATAGAAGTCTAAAAACTTGGCTTTGCGATACATTAATAATGAATAAAGTAAATAGTCAACGGGGTTTGACTGCACACCTACCAATACAAAAACAAACGACATAACCCCATAAGTTACTGTTTTGGAAATAGCACCGAATGCACGTGATCACATTGAGCCAATGAACAGACCATTTCACGTTCTAGGTCTGAACATGCCACTATTACACGTGTCATCTACCCATTTGGCAAAACTGTTTACCAATATTTTACAAAACTACTTGAACAAAATTAAGTTACGTAGAGTTCATAAATGAAAATGTAACATTTGGGCCGGATAAAAACGTTTTCTAAGTAACCGAAACATAATCCTGAACAAATGTTTCCAAAACGTTACTAATGAAATGATCTAATGCATCCAACTACGATTAATGAACATATACACGGTTCATCAAAACATCAGTCACAAGCTCCGATCCACAACTAAAAGGCATGTGGGTTAGTTATAAATCACGAGCCTACAACTTGTTTCCGTTAGCATGAAGACGTCTTGACTCGTATTGCAACTATTGTTATTTAGCTCGACTCTGGACATCTAACCATACTAAATAATCTTTGTATGCGCATGCTGGGTTTTTACTTTTTAGAACCCGAATTAGCTACATCACAACGGAATAAAGTTATCGTTTCTACATATATATATAAGTCAGGTAATTTTATTTAACTTACTGGGATCATAACAACAGTGAGAATTTGGTCATACCGTCATAGCACGCTACTAAAGACATGTCACAAGCTATAGTAAAACGATTGGGTGGATATATTATTAAGCTCCCAAGTTGCAAATAGAAGTTCATCTTAAAATTAATTTTAGCTTCTTTATCACCGCATATACTCCATCTATCTGTTAAGATTCATTACCTATATATTCGACATATTGAATTTAATGGTTACTGTAATACTGTATGTATGATCCAATAAAAGTGCCCGATAAATGTAATTTGCATATTGGTACCAAGATTTAGAAAGTTGGTTAGCTAAAATGGTGCTAGAAGGTACTCTTCTGAATTTACATGTTTACACATTCAGCAAGTACACTTTTATGTAACTGCTAATTAGCTAGTTATGTTTGTTGATTTTTTTTTTTTTTTTTTTTTTTTTTTTTTTTTTATTTTTCTCTTTTTTTTTATTTTTTTTTTTTTTTTTTTTTTTTTTTTTTTTTTTTTTTTTTTTTTTTTTTTTTTTTTTCGAAATTTCTCCAATCTTTTTAAGGTGCTAATGTGCTATGGGTTCTCAGTTTGTGCTAGTTGTATTATTTGCCAAGTTGAACGAAGACCAAATATAAAGCTCAATGAGAAACTTAATGAGCCCATAATTTAGAAACTAAAGAGCCCAATTAAACCGCCCGGATGAGTTTCCTGGCATGATTTTATTTCGTTACTTGTCTGTTGTCAAACTATTTTTTGTCTAGTTTAGCTTAGTTCCGAATTATTATGGTGTTAGGTTAAATAATGGGTTAAAAAAAATAATAGATTCATCTTTTATGCGATATATATCGTTATAGTTTCTACGTTAAGTTCAGCCTCAATTTAAAATCTTGGCTCCGCTCCTGCATACAATATAGAAAATATCCACTTCTCCGGATTCTAATCAGCTCATGACATTTGATATAAGAAAGTTTTTCGTAAGATTATTGAGAAGATATCATTTCTCATATTTTGTATTATCATTTTTCATATTTTTTATTGGTCGGCAGAAACCTTAACGTATTAATCGTAAAATAATGCAAAAAACACCTGCTAAATCACCTGGGGCCCCGTCAATCAATTATTAGGCAGAAGACATCCAAGAAAATACTATATTAAATTATTAATGATAATAACAGAAGGCTATTTTGTCAAAAATTGCATGTGTTATATAAACTATAGTATGCGCTCGACGTATTGGAAAAGAGACACCAGCAAATGGAAAATAAGAGGGACGTGCATAGCTCGACATGTTGGAAACGCGACACCAGCAAATGGAAATAAGAGGGATGTGCTGCATAGGATATATTGAAATTGCATATGTGATGTGCACAACTCAATGCAAATGATACAATAAACTTCTTATTGAAAAAATTAGCGAATGTAAATGTATTTAGGTTGTCATTTTTTACTATGTTGCGTAACACTATTATTTTTTTCCTATTAAATGTGCATAAGTTTTTAATTATCCTATTGTGTATACAAGATGACCTAATTGACACACTTAATCACCTTAAACCTCATAACACCATTTCAACATATATTTAACACCAACCATATCATATCACTACACAAACACCCCCTTTTCTTCTACATCCATATCCCCACCAATCAACCCCACCTAACCACAACTTTAACAAGGTTATGTTTCAAATTGATGTCAGGCATTAAAGTTCTATTGTACGTTGATGTCAGACAGGAGGTGTGGTCCAACTGTGGGGTTGACTGTCAAAAATAAAGTTCTTCCCAAAGCCTTGGCTTTAGTCAAAAGTTCGTTGCTTCAAGGACATGCCCTCTTGGTACTACTTGGCTCGTATAGGACTTTACTCTCCATAAGAGAATATCGTGCTTTAGTCCTGATCTATGGCTTGTAAACTGAAGGCTTTGCAAAACTTTTTTGCTACTCTGGTTTTCATGTAGAACGGAAGCTTGAACTAAACCCTAACACAGGTTAAACAAATCACAAAGGATTTAAAGACTCAAAGTCAAGACTTTAATTGATAATTGAATGCCTAAACAATAAACCCAGCCCTATATTGATAAGGAAGTAAAACTTGGGGAATAAGAAACCTAAACAAAGTAAAATTTGACTTAGATCAAAAATAAAACTTTCAGTTATTGACCTCTTTACGGCGTAGCGAAAGGGTTTGTGGAAAACTAGAAGGGGGGTTGAATAGTTTACCGCTTTTTAGTTTACTTATCTTTTTTTTACTTTCGTATAATCAAAGATTTAATCTAAGATATACTTATCAAACATTCAAAGATATATGCAAAGATGTTATCAACGATATGATAATGAGTAGCAAGTGAGAATAAGTAAAGAAACGATCAAACCATGACACGAGTATTTATCGTGGTTCGGCTACAAGGAACTCTATTTTCCTTGCCCTACGTCCACGCCCCGAGTATCCAACTCGAGAGTT
>LBNU01020296.1:44559-81659 GCA_014162995.1 Artemisia annua | reverse complement strand
GCATCTTGAGTGTTTCGCGATAACAAATTACCACCAGCAGCAGAATTGAGCGAATCTTGATCAGCGGGATTCAAACCATTATAGAACGTATCAATTTGATGTAATTCAGAAAACCCGTGATTCTGACACTTTTCAAGTAACTCTTTGAATCGATCCCAAGCCTCGCTGAATGATTCATCGAAAGCTTATTGGAAACGAAAGATTTGAGTACGAAGATTTGAGGTTTTTGAAGGTGGACAGAAATGGTTAAGGAACTTGCTAGCCAAATCATCCCAAGTATGAATCGAATTGGGGGGTTCTTTGTCTAGCCAAGTACGAGCAGCTCCTTTAAGAGAAAAGGGAAACAATTTCATTTTGACAACATTATAAGGAACTTGGTTGATCTTAATTGTTTCAGCAATGTCGGTTATGTTCCGGATGTGAACATGAGGATCTTCGTGATCAAAACCATGAAAGGATATACCCGAAATGAGATTGAGTAATCCATGATTGATTTCAAAATGATTTGCTTGAATATCGGGAATAACAATGGCTCTTCTCACACCTTGGAAAGGCGATTGGAGTTGTTCCTCCATTGGACGTAAATCATGAAGAGGTTGGTTACCACCCACCGGCGGGTGTTCACCATTGTCTTGTGCACCGTTGTTGTTGTTATTATTCATCTCGGTGATGAAATCTTGAGGATCACGTAACTCGGGTACGTTCCTTTGCTTTCGTCTACGACGACTGCGATTAGAAGGCACTGTAGAAGAAGAAGAAGACTCGTTCAAGTTAGACTTGGAACGAGTGATCATACAAATCAAAATAAAACAAAGTGAAAAATAAAGTAGAAAGGAAAATCTTTTTGGTTTTTATAAGTTTATAAAAGAAAAGGGAAAATATTTTTGGCTTTTATAGGTTTTATAATTTTTAATTCTTTTTATGTTTAAGAAAAGCGTTAACTTCTAAAAGAAGGTTCTTCAAAACACAAGTCTCGAACGACGAATGACTTAATCTTAATCAACCGCTCCCCGGCAGCGGCGCCAAAAAGTGATCGAGGCAAACCAAGCTAGTGAAAGCAAGAACCTCGGGTCGTAGTCCCAACGAGGGTTGAAATTGATCTTGTCACTCGAGTCGTGAGTTATGTGAGATGAATGGGTTTAAAAGATGTGATGGATTTAGCTATACTACGAAACTTGTTTAAAACTTAAAAGAAATAGAGTACGAGAATGAAAGAAATAAGTTGAACGATAAAAGAAAACATTAGTTGAATAAAACGTAAAGAAAATGAAATAAGAAAGAAAGAAAGATTAAGTAAAGAGAAGAAATGAAAATGAAATACGAAATGTAAAATGTTTTTGGTTTTTAACTTTGATAAATGAAAGAAAAGAAAAGAAAACGTTTAAAAGAAAAGAAACTAAGTGAAAAGAAAAATAAGCGTAGTTAAAAAGATTTAAAAGAAAATTCGACAGAGTAACGGTAAGAAATGAATTAAAGAAAACTCCACTCGATAAACGATGGAGTGTAAATAAGCCTAGCTCGGCCTTAGAAGTAAACAGTACACAACACAAAAGAGATTAAGACTCGAAAACTAAAGTAAATAAAAACTCAAACTCGCTAACCAATAAAAAACAAACTCGCTATCTATTTTAGAAAACAAACTCGCTAGGTAAAGAAAAGTGATACTCGCTATAGTTTTTAACCAAACTCGCTAGAATATAGAAACCATACTCGCTATCTAGGATACCATACTCGCTAAAAATGATACTCGCTACCTAGGACCATACTCGCTAAAATTAAAAGGAAACCAAACTCGCTAGAATTGAAACTCGCTAGCCAAGTAATGAAACTCGCTAGCCCAAATCAGCAAACTCGCTGGATTTAAGAACCATACTCGCTAGGTTTAAACTCATACTCGCTAGACCCTAAAATCATACTCTCCAAACCCTAAATCCTATACTCGCTATTTTATGTTTTTAAGAACTGGAAATATTTTTAACGTAAGAACTTTATGGAAACTAAATTAAAACTTATTTAGACTCAATATTAAGCAAAACAAACAACCAAAATAAGCTAAAGAAGCTCAACGAATTCAAAATAAGCTAAACATATTTCTAGGGCTTATAACTAAAAAGCTTATTTAAACACAAAAGAAAGATTGAAAAGCCAAAACAACGATTTGTAAACTCTTAAATAAGCTAAAGTAAAACGTAATATAAGCTTTTACAAGCTAGCAAAACCCAAATAAGCTCAAGTCATATTCATAAGGCACGAAAATTTCTTTTCATGCAAAGGTGGTGCAAGACTTATATGAGCTTATTGTGATCAAGATAGAAGTAAAGAAGCTTGAATAAGATGAAAAGCAATAAAAGAAAGATTGCAATAAGCTAAGAAATAAGCAAAATAAGAAGATTAAGACATAAAGTTAAAAGCTTGCATTAAGAAAACATTACACTACAACTTGGAAAATAAGCTAGAAACTAATTAAGGCTACACTAACTAACTCTCTAAAATGAAGCCTAAGGGGGGTATTTAAGGTTTCCATGGTGGATTCCTTTTACATCTAGCCCCCTTAACTCTATTTGTTCATGAAAGTAACACATAAACTTTCATTACACTACTAAACGACTTCTAAAAAGTAAACTTAAGTCCTTGTAATCTTGAGGAATATGTTAACGAGTCTTCAAAAAGTCTTCAATGATATAAAAGTGACCACTTGCTCGAGTTTGGGAAGCTTATACATGATAATCATCTTTAATCTTCGATTAAGTATCTCTTTCATATTCACGAGCCTTTAAGTAATGAAAACATCGTCACGGGCTTTACTTGAGTAAATTTCATCTTTGCCTCGACTTCTTGACTCTTTTCCAAATCTCGTGCTCGTTTTGGGCTTTTAGGTTGCTTTTCATGATGTTTTTGCAATATCCTTACCTGCACAGTCATAAACACAAAAACACTATATCTTTGGCTTTGAACGTTAGTTTTTGGTCTATAATAGTCTAATAATGGTGAATAAAAGATATGTGAATAAGCACATATCAGTACCAACCTGAAAACGCTCTTTTCGAAGAAACACCATCACCTTGTCACCTTCCTTGAACAACTTGACTCGACGATGCTTATCCGCAGCAGCCTTGTACTTAGCATTTGATTCAACAATCTTAGCTCGAACAATATCATGTGTAGCTTGAACCTCTTCCACCATCTTGTTTGCTTGAACACTTCTTGCTCGGTAAATCAACCAAATTCACCACTTGTCTTGGTGAAGTCTTGTAAACAACCTCAAATGGTGAACATCCCGTTGAACTATAAACCGCACTATATAAGCAAAATCGACAGGAGCTAACGACACACCCCAAAACTTAGGCTTTTATCCACACAAGCAACGTATCATAATCCCCTACGTGTCATTACCACTTCGGTTTGACTATCCGTTTGAGTATGAGCGGTACTACTAAAGTTTAAAGATGTACCTAAACGCCTCCAAAGTGTTAACCAAAAGTGAGCAAGAAACTTACTATCCTGATCCAAAGTAATTGACTTTGGAACTCTATGCAAACGAACCACCTCTTGAAAAATAACCTTGCAATATGCGCCGCATCCTAAGTCTTCTTAAAAGGAATGAAATGCACCATCTTTTAAAACCTGTCAACGACAACAAATACATAATCGACTCCTCGTTGAGTACGAGGAAGCCCAAGCACAAAATTCATAGATATATCAACCCAAGGACTCTCGAGTACGGGTAATGGTATATAAAGACCTGTATTTTGTGCTTTACCCTTTTCTACTTGACGCACAACACACTTTCATACGAAAGCCCCAACATCCCTCTTAATTTAAGGCCAATAAAATCTCCTTTCCATGGAAGCAATAGTCTTGTCACACCCTAAATGAGCACTCAATCCTCCCGCCTGCACTTCTTTAATCAATTGATTCCTAAGGGAAGTCCTAGGAGTACACACACGACTTCCCTTAAACAAGTTGTTAACACAAATAATGTCTAAAAATGTAATTTGTATTTTTTTCAGTTTCTCTATGTTTTGATAATAATAAAATGTAAAAACATTCTACGTCAAAGTTTACGTAAACAAGTTATTAGTCGTAAATTTCCATTTCGACGTAAAATTACTAAAGTATAAACAATAAACATTAAACTTGATGGATGATCAAAAAAATATTTTTGTCATACACTTTACATTTTTACAAATTATTGTGACAAAACATTTTCAAAAAAATAATTAGACAAATTATTTTTGTATATTTAAAAAAATATTTTAATAGAAATATATTTCAAAATATGGTTTTTCCCCAAAATGGATACACCTTCACCAGTTATAACACACACACACACACACACACACACACACACACACACACACACACACACACACACACACATATATATATATATATATATATATATATATATATATATATATATATATATATATATATATATATATATATATATATATATATATAGACTCCGGTTCCATTGAGAAGGTTTTTATTTTGAGAAGATTGAGAAATCTTCGTTTGAACAAATTGATTCATGTTTTTGATTTGATTTACAAGTAAACATCATTTTATGGTGAATCGAATCTATAAATCACAAATTTAATTCACAAATCATTGTTAAATTGAGTTATGATGATGATTCACTAAATTTGTACAGATGATTCAGTATTCTACATATATCGCAAAATCAAGAGATTTTTAACGTTGATTCAATTTTTTTTACACATTTTGAATTTTAATCACATTAAAATGAGTTTTACGCTTGAAAAACATGAATCAAAGTTAAAAATCTATCGTTTTTGAAAACCTTCTCAATCTTCTCAGACTAAAAACCTTCTCAATCGTCTCAAAATAAAAACCTTCTCAATCTCCATATATATGTATATAGATATATATATGTATCTATATACACACCAACAATGTGTGAGTATATACACTATACGTATCAACAAAAAGATTGCCTCATACCAAAAACAAATATTTTCCGCGAAGTACTAAGTTTGAAAACATTATCCGCGAAGTACTAATATCGGGTTCTCTACATTATCCGCGAAGTACTAAGTTTGAAAACATTAATAACTTCCTAAGGACTAAATTCGTTATACCCGCCATGCCACAGGGACCAAAAATGTAAATTAAAAATAGTGAAAAACCGTTACACCCGGTATCCCACTCTGGGAGTAACCTAATTAACCGAACCCGTTTACATGAGTAACCTAATTAACGAACCCGTTTACATGAGTAACCTGGTTGAACAAAAAAAAAACTATTATAACTTGAATCAAATTTTTGAAAAACTTTAGTAACATCTTTCAGTAATAACCCTGATAAATTCTATAACTAAGTTTCTTATTTAAAAGTTAGAAAAATTAAAATACGAAACAAAAATATACTCAAAACTATATAAAATATAGTTCTTTTTCACAAAAAAGAGTAGGTTGAAAAAAACATAAACTAATAATATTATTCTATTGATATCAAATAAATAAATATGTTCATTATAACATAAAACTATGATAAAACATATATAAAAGAAATAAAAAACCCAACCTTTAAATTGATTAATAAAATATTCTTGTGGTGTGAGAAGCAAGGATTTTAATGGGTCGCATATGTATTTTATGTGGGGCATGTTATACAAATCCTTCCTATATTGTCACATCAGGGGTTGGTCAAACCGTACAACACGTGATGCATACCGTACAAGCCGACGATGCATCCAATCATTGGATACCCTTCCTATGGGAGGGTGTGGATAACTCACCTCATTTTAGGTTCATGTTGTGGGGCTTGTGGTTTTGTTCACCTGGTTTAAATGTTAAGGCTAAGCACTAACGTGACCTAATTTGCATCATCATTCCGGTAGCCACCTCAGCATTCTCTCTCTTCAACCCATTTTCACCTCTCTCCTCACTAACGTGACCCAATTTGCATCATCATTACTATTTATTTATTTTTAAATAAAAAAAACCATTTTTAACACAAACATAATTTTTATTAATAACTAACGGAAACGTTACATAATAAACGATACGAAATTTAAACGTTACAATACTAAATTATTAAAAATTAAACACGACAATACATAATAACGGAAACGATACGAAGTTTAAATGTTACGCCGGTTAAGCCAAAGTTGTCTTGCGGAGAGAAATTCATATTCGGTGAGTTTTGGTGTAGACGGGATCGTCGGTTTTTTGATTGTGGAGTGTTTTTCTTTGACATTGTGTTTGTTGATGAGAAATGGTTATGTTTGATATTGTGTGTTTGAAAGTGAGTATATGTTGGTATTTATAGGATGAAAAAGGTTTATGTTTTTTGAAATTTGTTTTTTTTTTTAAAAAAAAACCAACGGTTCTTNTTAAATGAATATTGCAACGTTACAAAGAATAAATGCACAGCTCTTTCATGTATTGAATTCGGTCACCAAGACGCTCGAATTGGAATTTTGTTGCCGGCGACCGATTTAGCCACTAAGGCCACGACCGATTTCCAATTCGGTCGAACCTTGCCCACGACCGATTTAAACCGCCCCTTAGTGGGCAGCCTAATATTTGAAGTCATTTGGGAAGAACTCGAAGAAGAATTTCATTACTTGTAAGAAGAAGATTCATATTCTTTACACGGGAAATGGCAAGCAAATCAACCAAGGCTTTACTTTTCATTGCGGAAGAAGAGCGTTATAATGCCCCGTGTTCATGAATCATGAGAAACCTTTTCTTATGGTTTCTTGAAATCCAAAACCTATAAATATCACTAATTTGATTTTTACTCATAGTTTGATCTTACCGTGAATGTATGTTGTGTAGATGAAATCTAAATACTATATTTAAGTATTTATAATTTCTAATGAGTTGAATATTCCATGTAACTTATGAGCATGAAGAAGAGAGTTGAATCTAAATCGTATTAGACTTCATGATTTACGTTAAGTTAACTCGTTGGTTTCCTGTTTCATCCGAGACACATAAGTTTGGTTCATGATATTTACTACTGGTTGGGGTAAAAAATATTTGCATTAAATTGAATTCTTTTAAGTGCGATACATTGAAAATTTTAACCACTAAAAGCTATAAAGTTATATACTTGTTTGATTCTTCTATGTGTCACTTATTTAATCAAAATTTGTTTATGTCATGTGCTTAAATTAGATTTTGTAACGCTCATTGCAACATATATTGAAATGGTCGCAAATTTTGGTTTCTAAGCCATTTTTTATGTGACTATTGTAGTTGTAATAAAAGCTTATAACTTGATAAAAAAAAAAAAAAAAATATGTATTGTCAATAAAATACTACAAAAGATTTTCAAAAAGTCCATGAAATAAAACTATCAACATTGCCGTCAATTATGCGCGTACCCTCTGAGCTCAGTCTTTTAAGCATTATCGTGCATGATTCATGATCCGCTATGCATCTCGTTGATAAATTTCTAATGTAATTATAAGTGAAGCCATCATGCATGTTACTCGTTATTGCTATACAATGTGTAATATTTACCTGTCATAAAATATATGTTAAAATTAAGAATTGCTACTTAATCTATAATGCTAAAAAGTGACTTCTTACCATCTTGCTAGAAACAACCGCCAAAAATACATGTTAATACTATAGTATAAAACTTGTATTTATAATGGTTTGTTTACCAAGGCCATCTTGAGTATGCACTCATGTAATTACCATGAATATTGGTGGTAAGTGTTGGCATAACATCATACCATTGTTCTGTGACCATCAGCGCAATTCAAAGAAAGAAATTGACATTTTAAGCTATTTTCTCACAACATTTCCGATATTTACATATTAGAAGATTAAGTATCGTTTGGAAGTTAAGGTACATGAAATTGTGAAGGCAACAAAAGTGATTATTTATAGATTATAAGAAACCATGGCTTGTAAGTTTCTCACTTTTTAATTATCTCTCTTAATTAATTATTAATTATTAATAGTTAAAATTAAATATCAAATAACTTATGCATTTAACTAAAGAAAATGAAAAATCAATCGCAACTTCTTTCATCATCATTTATGTAGATTAAATGGTTATAGGTTTTTTGAGAAACTTGAAAAATGTGTTTAACTAACATATTAAATTTTTTGAATAAAAAATTTATTGCTATTAAATACTGTACAAACTAATGCATTCAACCATGAAAATGAAAGAACAGTCTCAAATTCTCAACTTCTTTCACCATCATTTATGTAGATTAAATGGTTGTAGGCCTTCTGCAAAACTTGACGAATATGTTTAACTAACATATTAGATTTTTTGAGTAATAAATTTATTGCTATCAAATACCGTACGTACAAATCTCAATGAAAACTTATTTTTCGTAAGTCTAAAGCTTAATGACTTAACTTTTACATATTTAATGCCCTGACTCATTTTCTATAAGACTTTCATATGCTTTGATGAATTGAACGAATAGCAATATCAATGCTTGTTTAATTTTTAGCTATAGTGAACTATATTATCATCAAATGGAGTTATAGAACAACATAGGTCAATCTTTAGTTTCATTAGAGACTTTATCATCAATACTCAAATTTATGATAAGGAACTCAATTTTTAGATATAATAGATAGATAAATATATTGAACTAAAATTGATACATATACAGATCGAGATTATATGATCCTTTTAAGCTTCCATTTGCGTTTTAGATTTCGTGGTTCCTTGGCTTTTCCCTTGGCTTTTACAGCAATTTAGCAATCATGAAGTTATTTTATTTGGATGGATACAATATGAAAAACTGGCACTTGATCATACAACACTCACACACACAGTTGAGAACAAAAGAACACACAAGTAAGCCATTAAAATTTTAATCCAGAACCATTTAACTTTTCTTCACTAATCTTGTCAAGGCGGTCTACCATTTCCGGGGTAAGATAGTTTTTCCAGTCGCCAACTTTACCATTTCGAAAGAACGCACTATTATCCTCGCCAGATGGAAGCTTTCCTTCCTTGTTCACCTTCAGACTGCTTAAATTATCAAAGCTACACATTTCCACAATACTTTCAACAATGTTTTCTTTCACTTCCTTGGATGAAAATGAGCACCCTAAAAAGTCTGCTAATTTCCTCAAATGAAGCTCTGGTTGCTCTTTCATCTCCTCATATTTTATAAAGAATACTTTTTCGGGATTCTTAACACTTTCCTCCCAATAACCTAGAACATGATCCCAAAAGGGTCCATACAAGCTCACACCTCGACAAAACTTCTCAAAAACATCGTGAAGTGAATTGGTCCCCATTTCGTCGAGCCTCAACTTGTTTGTGAAAGCCCAAAGAGAAATGAAAGTATCTTTAGGGTTTCTACATAGGTAAACTGTCTTGCAATTTGAATCCATGATGGATTTTGGTAAGGATATATAGGGTAGATGGGTGGAAAAGAGTCTTGGAGATGTGAAGCATGATAGATCCGGATTCTCATCCTCAACGTAGAGTTTAAGCTCCAAAAAAGGCACGAGCATGTGGGGATTATTTGATAGTAACGGGTGTTGGTCTAGGGTTAGTGTGAAACGACTACGGTTCACTAGAGCGAACAAGAGGGATTTTAACCAAGTGGTGCCTGATTTTGGAGTGGTAACGAGAAGGATATCGGTGTCTTGAGCTTGAAAGTGTTTTTGACATGACAATACTCCTTGCAATTGCCTAGAAGTATGCCAAAAACCTTGATATTTGTATAGTTTCGTAGCAACCCAACCCTTCTCTGCTGGAAGGGAGGAAATCAAGTCTATGCATTCTTGAGTTAGTTCATTTTCTGTCAGATATCTTGGTGTAAGAAGCTGGGATGTTTGCATAGACATTAAGGTTTATGTATAGTATTCTATATGCCCAAGGATTCAACCCATTTGAAGGACGTATATATAATGCCCAATTTGTGGGCTTCTTTTCAAAATTGCCCCAATATATAATGCCAAATTATTTTATCAAAAATCCAAATAATAAACATGTGGGCTTCCTCACACACATCACAGAGAAGTCCAACTATCAACATGATTAATATCTAAGGGTTAATTGTTTAAAAATGTATTATATTGTCACTTTTTGTAGTTGTGTGTATCACTGTTCAAATCCGATTATTTCGTGCACAACTTTTCAAAAATTTGTTCATTATGTGTATTGATTGACATATTTTTGGGAATCGAATCACATACTTTTGAGGATCGAATCAAGTATTTTTAGGAATCGATACACAACATAATCAAATTTTAAAAAGATATGAACAAAATAATCAGATTTGAACAATTGTAACACAACTACAACCGGTGACAAGTATGATACATTTTTTAGACAATTATCCCTAATATTAATCCATCTAGTGAAACAAGAATAAAGGCCTCAAGTGTCATAGAAAAGCGTCCAATGAAAAACTATATTGTGCTGATGTTAGTCAAAACACAAGAAGATAAACAGGAAAAGAATCACGCAAATGAACATACGAATTTTAGTCAGCAAATTAATGTGCCTTCACCCAATGTACGTCAGGCTCCGAGATACGTTATTTCTTGCAAGCATAAGACGGTAACTACATTTGTATCAGGCTTTGAACAACCCTCAACCTAGGAAAAAAGACTCATCTGTATGAATTTAACTTCCAATCATACTCTTAACAAAAATCTGAGTCAGATTAAATATTCATTCGGTCAGGATATATGATCTTAGACTTATCTCAGTTCTACTTTCTAAAAAGCTGCTTTTAAAAGGAAGACCATTTCGTTGTTAGTCTATCAGTTACATGTTTCACAAGTGGTTTACATGATCATGTAGCAATAAAATATATTTTTTTTAGTTTTAGACGTTTAGTGTCCAATCAAACATATTGCAATGTTCATATGCTGGAGGAAGCAAATCCTAGATTCAATGTATACTGAAAGATTATAAAGGAATTCTCCAACCGAACATACTCCGTAAGTCCGTAGCAGACAATCTAACATATATAGCAAAAGTAATACTAGTATCTTCAACGTTCAAAACCAATCACCACGCTACTCTATAATTTGCATGCTTATTATATTGCAGCATTGATCCATAATCACAAAAACGTTTTATGTATTTGAAAAGATAAATAATGCAATTCTAGTCAATTCTTATTTCTTAATCCAAAAATGGTCGATCAGTCGATCTCACACTAATCGAATATATATTAATAACAAAATGGATTTTTCAGAATCTATTTGGGACCATGTAATATAACATGATAGCGAACTAAATGATTAATTTATGTTACACTAACTAGTTACATGCATAGAATGTTTATGCTTAAAATTTAAAAAACTTAAAACTAAGTAATGTTTAATCCTCAAAATACTTCATTTAAACTTAAATTCACACATAAAAATCCAAACAAAGATTCTTTAATAAAATAGTTCCTTAACAATTCTCACCGAAAATTTCAAAAATAAGCATGACATTTATTTATTTATTTTTATTTTTTTTTTAAATTTAGTCCCAATACTAATAATTTTTGAAAATTCATCACAAACTTTATTATATAAGACAACATATTACAACTTCTTTTTTATTATTTTGCTAGTTCATAGTTAATGAAAATAAATAACCGCGCTACTATACAAGTTTGCCGCTTTAAAATCCTGTACTATGCAAGGGTGTTGGTTTAGTTTAGATATTATCGGAAAATTGATCAATTAACCCAATCAGACAATCACAAATAGCGAATCATCAACAAAGAATACCTGAGATATTACCGGACAATTGCGAGACATTTTGATGCTAGTTAAAAGCGAGCATTGCATGGCATTATTTGTCATTCGAGAAAGAACGTCTGCTACAATATAACAAGTATGGAAACATGGGATCTCCCTGACGGATGCCTCTCGAAGGCTTGATTGATCCAATGGATTCACCAGTGATCATAAGCTTCATTTCATATGACGATATGCACGCCAAAATTCATTTACATCAAGTTTCACCAAAACCCAATTTTTGTCATGTTGTTATTAGAAAGTCCCACTCAACTCTATCAAAAGCCTTATTGAGGTCAAGCTTCAAAGCCATAATCTTCTGATCTCCCTTTGTTTTGTTCCGAATATAATGAAACGTTTCATTTGCCAAGATCATGCAATCTTGAAAAAGTCTACCTGGAATAAACATGGATTGTTGTGGAGGGATAATACGATGCATAAACGGTTTCAACCAATTTGCCATAACTTTTGATATAACTCAGTAGACAAAATTCCACAAACTTATCAGATGAAATTGTCCAATAGTTTCTGGAGCAGGGACTTTTGGAATCAAAACTATAAGTGTTTTATTCAAAGAAGGGAGCACAGCTCCATTGTTAAAGAATTGCATAACAGCTCTACTAACTGACTCTCCAACAATGTGCCAATATTTTTTAAGGAAAAGACCAAGAAATCCATCTTCACTCAGGGCATTATGCCGACCCAAAATTTTAACAGATTTTTAATTTCTGATTGTGAAACTTGGCTTTCAAGATGAATTGACAAATTGCTACCTACAACATGAATGATCGTGTCCAAGACACCATCAAAAACTCGGTCACCTGATGATGAATAAATAGCATTAAAATGATCACGAATTAACTTGTGAAGTAGATCAGAGTTTTCGACCCAATCGCCTTATCATTCTTTAACATTTGGATCTTATTTCGTTGGCTTCTATGGATTGTTCACGAATGAAAGAAACGGATTTTTTTTAATCAGCGTATTTAATCCAGTTAAGTCTTGATCTTTGACGTCAAAACATCTCTTCAAGCAACCATGTTTCTTCAAGCTTTGAAAGAATGACATGTTGAGACACATTTTCGATGGTAGGAGGTACGACTAAAGATGAGTTAATTCCTCTGGGTGCTAACCAATGTGTGGAAAACTAGAAAGGGGGTTGAATAGTTTACCGGTTTTTAACTTGATTAACTTTGAAAACTTTACGTGTAAGCAACAATTAAAACTAGTAAACGATAAATAATATGCAAGAGTAAAGTAAGAAACGATCAAACCACAACACGGATGTTTATATTGGTTCGGTTACAAGGACTCTTTTTCCTTGCCTTACTCCACTCCCCGAGTATCCAACTCGAGAGTTTCTTTCACTAGTCAACAAGCTCCTTTCACCGGCGGAGAAAACCCTACACGTCACTTACACAAGATTACCGACACAAAGCTAGATGTCGAGTTCTTTTACAAGGGTACAACCACTCCCGTCACACTATGTATTTTGAGGACTAAAATATTAATTGATCACTACTGAAAATATACAATCAAATGAAGTATAAACCACACGAGTTTACACAATGCTAAGCTAACAAGTCTTGCAACGTTGTGTTGAAACTTGTAGCTTTCGTATGAACTTGTGAACTTCTTTGCTACAAAAGAATCTCACACAAATGAAATGTTACTGAGTTAGATGAATGAAATGAGAGAGTATATGCAAGTTATGATTGTAAGTGATCAAGAATTTCTTGAGTGTGACTTGCTATTTATAGCTAAACAAGCCAGCAGACTGGCGGATCCGGCGGAACCAAAACAAGGGTTCCGCCCTTGTACCCAAAGGGTTCCGCCAGGTCTGACAGTCAAAACTCAAGAAATCTTTCCATATCAATGCCAAGTCTAATCAAGATCCTTCAATTCAACCATGAGATATGTTGAGTGAGGATCTTTCCAAATATGCATGAGATCTTTTAGAAAGTCAACTTCTAGATTTGAAAATCTTTCTGAGATTACACATGATGCATGCCATGATGTCATACAACATTTTCTATTTTTAGAAATATGAAAAATGTTATGTTTTATGTGAAATGTAAATGTAGCAAAAAGTGATGTCTAGTTGAAATAAAGTCTAATTACAAAAAGACTTAAGCGATATTCATGTTTTGCTAAAAATTAAAGTTTACACTTTGTCGTTAACAAAATTTAGCAAAGATCGTAAAATATAAATAACGTTTTTAGGCGATATTTGTATTAACACAATGATTTTCTTGTTATTACCAAAATGACTTCGACTCCATAAAGGAGACCCACAGCACACGCAACAAGTTAATTCTTTAAATTTTTCATATGATCATTTAGTTGAGAGGTGCACCATGAATATTGAATTGCCTCTTTGCATGATTCCTCAAGAGTCCACATAGATTCAAATTTAAAAGACTTTCGGCGTTTCTTTGAAGAAGAACAAGTCTTATGCGTCAGTGGAGAATGTTCACTGCCAATGAGAGGGAGATGAGTTACGATTGATATGGAAAGGCCTCAAAAAGAGCAGCGTTCCCCAAGGCCCGATAAATCCGCTCCCTAACATTCTCCTCTCCATTAAGTTTATTTTCCCATATATAAGTCGTGCATTTGAAAGGATTTTCAATTAATTCAGATGCAGACGTAAATCCCTGAAACTATTCTATTCGTCTAGATACATTAACAGAACCTATTTGCTTGTCATTTATATCCACTATCAAATTAAAATTACCAATCAAAAAAAAAAAAAAAAAAAAAAAAAGGCCAATACAAGAAGTTTGATTAATGATCCTACTCCAGAGCCTTGCTCTATCTTCCTTGGAGTGAGGCCCATACATAAAACAAGCACGAAAAGTAAAGGAAGGGGATGATCTGCTACATTCAACGAGAATTAAATTCTTATTACCATTTATCACTTGAATATAAATATTATTATGACACCATAAAGCCAAGCCACCTAATCGGCCATCCGGATTGACATAGAAATACCCATCAAATGACGTTAAAAGACGAATTGATGCCAACTTTTACTCAATATTTTTTGTTTCCATTAAGAGAACAATATCTAGACGATGAACTCCACATAGTTCTCGCAAATTTGAAACTGCCTGACAGTTCCACGACAACACTAAAACCATGGAATTTATAAATGAACTCGGTTTATTGCTTTTTCTTGTAAACGACGTTTATGGACTAAACTTCTGAGTTATGTTTATATCCAAATTGGTGATTTTTGAACCGATTTATAAAAAAGTACATTACCTTTTGTTTACAAAAACAAAAACACAACAATAATACCCAATCCCATGAGTACAAAGTGGGTATGCTACATAAAATGAGCACGACTATCTGGGCCTGGGTGATTGGGCCGTAAAGAAGACAGGCTTAAAGCCCTTAGCGGAGTTGGCTGATAAACTGTCAAAACTCTTAATTAAAACCAACATGTTGATACGCATAGTTGTCAATCTTTAATTTCATATTACAGATACAAAATGTATTTTATAAAGCTTTTTTAAACATCGTTTTGCATTGTAGCTAATGTCATATGGAGTAGTAATTATTTATGTTTTATAATAGCAGATGACCATTTGAACTACTAAATTACTTAACAGGCGACACGATCTTGTAATGTTGTATATTGATGTATCATGCGCAGTTTTGATCTTGTACCATATGTGTACCAATGATTTTATTTATTTATTTATTTATTTTCGAAACTTCATTTTCACCTATTTCCATGTCGAAACCCCCTGTTTTGTGATTCCAAATTTCCAATACTTGTTACATATATATTTACTTGTTTGTGACTTTCACTTTTCAACCCTGTTCTTAAAGATAGTACTACTATGGCAGAAGTTCAGATATATTGTTGGTCTTTTTTGTTTTCAGTATAATAGGATGGATAAATTTACTTAGCTTTAAAGTTTACGTTATCCAAGAATTGGTGTTCGTGAAGTAATCCTTGATTTTTCAAGTGTAACTTGGATTTAATGGTATACTTAGGGTGGTGGCAATGTTGCCTAACAAATACTCAAAATAATTTGTAATTAGCCAATAGAATCAATACAACACTTTTCATGCCTAACCATGCCTAACTACTTATTTTTAGTGGCAATGTGATGCCTAACCATGCCTAAACTTTTTATTTTTTATTTTTAAAATTCATAATTATATTTAAACAAGTTATGGCTCCAACGATCAAATATTTAAAGCTCCCATCTTTACCGATTCGGTGATCTTCACCGATTCACTCGCCGAATTCATCATGCCGAGACCGAGGCAATGGGCATGCCGATGCATGCCGACTCTTGCCGATGCATGCCGATTCACGTTGCCACCACCCTTATTTACTTAATCCAAGATTTTGGTGGCGGCTGGTATGTACGTACGTAGTGTCATTTTGTATTACCAATACAAAGTTATTTTTTCTTCTCGTTATGGTCAACAAACTATTCATATACTGTATCATCTTTGTCGTCATGTTTTGAATTATTTAACAGTCTTCTCCACATTCTGGTGTTATCCAGCATTTGATAGGACGTATTTAGCCTTTTACGCTTACATTTAACATGTCGCGTTGCAAATCCCTCATTCATATATTATTTAGTACTGTACTAACTATAACAAAATCTATAATTAGTAAAAACAAATTTAAGGTGCTTAAACAAATGTAGGATATTGCAGGTATCACGTGTATGTAATTATCTCGATCAGCATTATTTGTCGGCGAAATACGGAGTATTACAAAGTAACATATGTATGTCATGTCCAAGTCAACGGTACATGTTCAATGTCTTTATTAGCAGTGCCACAAGAAACTTCTGCTATTGGTTAAACTAGCCTGAGAATATAAGCTTTAATGAAATATTACATATTTACATTCGAGCGTTTTTCGTACATGACAAAAGATAAACTAGAGAACATATACTAGATTCACTCAGAACCTCAGAAAGTCTGACCATAATAATATAATTATTGAACTAAAAAAGCATTGAATCACACAAGATGCAATGTAATTTATTTGAGAATACACGGAGTATGAAACAACATCAACGCGATCACTCATCCAAAGAGTTGGAGATTTACGAACAAATTAAATAAACACACAGATATATGAAGTCTAAAATTTTAATCCTGACCCATTAAACTTCGTGTTGCAAATCACGTCGAGGCGCTCCACCATTTCGGTGGTAAGATAGTTTTTCGAGTCACCAACTTCACCTTTTCGAAAAAACGCACTGTTATCTTCACCAGACGGAAGCTTTCCCTCCTTGTTCACCTTCAGATTACTCAGATTCTCAAAGCTACACAATTCCAAAATGGCATCAACAACTTTTTCATTCTCTTCTTTGTAAGAAAACGGACATCCTAAAAACTTGGCTAATTTACTCAAATAAAACTTTGGTTGCTCTTTCATCTCCTCATATTTTAGAAAAAGTACATTTTCTGGATTCTTTAAGCTTTGATTCCAATAATCTAACACATGGTCCCAAAATGGTCCATACATGCTAACTCCTTTACAAAACTTTTCAAATGCTTCCTCAAGCGAACGGGTCCCCATTTCGTCAAGCCTCAACTTATTTGTGAAACACCATAGAGATATTAGAGTGTCCTTGGGATTTCTACAAAGATAAACAACCTTGCATTGAGAATCAATGACAGATTTTGGTAGAGACACATAAGGCATGTGAGTTGAAAAGAGTCTTGGAGATTTAAACGATGTGAGATCAGGGTTCTCATCTTCTAGATAGAGTTTAATCTCCAAAAAAGGTACTAGCACGTGAGGATTGTTGGATAGTAATGGATGGCTGTTTAGTGATAGTGGGAGATTAGTGCGGTTCATTAGGGAGAACAAGATGGCTTTTAACCAAGTGGTGCCTGATTTCGGAGTGGTAACGAGAAGAATATCGGTTTCTTGAGCTTTAAAGTGTTTTTGACATGAAAGGATTCCTTGCAAATGCCTGCAAGGATGCCAAAAACCTTGATATTTGTAAAATGAAGAAGCAACCCACCCCTTTTCGGTAGGAAGGGTGGATAGTAAGTCCCTACATTCTTGTGTGAGCTCATCTTGTTTCAGATACTTGGGCACACAAGATGGGGATATTTGCATTTTTGATAGGGAGATACTATTTGTTAGAAGCTAGCTAGGGATATGATCAATGCTAGAAAATGGATATATGCATGCACGGAAATTTGACTTTAATTATGTGTTTCATGTGGCAAATATATAGCACGAATTGAAATTAGCAAGGCCAAAGTATTGTTTAGCCTTTACTATCTTTTCCATTATTATTCAATTATTTAAAAGGATGTCAATATTATATGATAGATGATGTTAAAAAAAATATGATAGATATATACTTCCACGTGAGTCATGCTTCAGATTTAAAGTCAAGTTGCACATTTGGTAAACCAATCAAACAGTAGATTTAGTTGCAGACTTCATATAGTTGAGCTTTGTAAGACTGGGCGTTATGGTGGAGGAGATGGCGCGCAAAGACTATAGTTGGCTCGTGAATCCCATGACGGAGGTGATCATTTTAAGCGCAAATAGTCAATTTTAGGGTTGGTTCAATGAAGTTCTTCAAAAACTACCATTTTAAGCGCAAATTTTTTTAGCGTGTGTGGGGTATATTGTATAAGGTAATGTATTTTTATATGTTTGGCCGGTTTTGTAGTTAGCAGTACGGCTCTTAGATAGTGAGTCAGGTGGTGTGATGAAAAAATGGTAGGAATGTAACCATTACACCCAATCTAAAAACCACGCATGTGGATCCAATAATCCAATGTAAGGTAAGCCTATAAACGTAAAGTCGTAAGTAGTGGTGGGTCTGAAAATATTGAGATTCTTTAATTCAGTCAAGGCGAAAAATCACATCTTTCGAAAAACAAATTAGTTTTTTTTTCTCAAAAAACCAATACCGAATTAGCTGCTCAAACCCGAAAGCCCTAGTATTTATTAGATTGCTCCGATTAGTGAGCACATGTTCATGTTTATTTGTTTTTCTGTTTACTGTAATTTTTAGTTAAAGATAATTTAATTGAAACTATACTCTAGACTCACCTAACTCGCCTAAACCTATTAAGCCAAACTATTGGGTTTTTTTAAAAGAAAAAATCGAGCTTCCAAATTTTGGTTTTCATATATATATATATATATATATATATATATATATATATATATATATATATAATAGATATACTTAATATATAGTCATAAATCAAACTAACAAATCCAAATCTGTATAAAAATCCTAAAATATAAAAGCCATAAACCCCACTTATAACTACCTAACACCACAATACAAACTACTAATAATATAATCACTGTTCCTATAATATAAGAAGAAATACTACAAATTACACTATCTACACACACCACTCGACGGTTAGATACTTAAACCAAATCCTAAAAAAAATAATAAATCAAATCCACACAATGGATCAAATAAGCTCTCAGCCAAATATGAACAACAAAACAGTACCACAAACTTATAAAACAACACAATTAACATCAACCAAAAATACATATTTACAAATGTTAGGGTTATTTATTATATTATTAAATCTCCATAATTAATTATACAATTAATAATAATTTTCATAATATACTAAATACACATAACATATATTACATAATTCATGTATTATTATGTTAGGTTTATTTTATTATTAAATTAATTATTATTATTGTATTATTATCTATCATATAATTAATTACCTATATTTAATCTCACCTACTTCAATATCAATATTATATGACTAAGGCACATACCCACCATGATCCTAGGTGATATGTTTAGAT
The DNA here is from genome assembly GCA_014162995.1 of Artemisia annua. Lineage (NCBI taxonomy): Eukaryota > Viridiplantae > Streptophyta > Magnoliopsida > Asterales > Asteraceae > Artemisia > Artemisia annua. The sequence goes on along the minus strand of LBNU01020296.1, from coordinate 62,141 downwards.
TCTATTATCTATGGTTAATGAAATAACATTACGAAACTTCTCAAAAAAAAAAAAAAAAAAAAAAAAAAAAAAAAAGTATCGAACTTTCATTTAGTTTACTTACGTTAATGAACTTATAAAACATGACATTTTGAGGTCACTGAACTTATAAAAATATACGTAAACATAACTAAACTTGTAAAAACACGACATTTATATTATTTAACTTATCTAAAAATATACGTTCAAGTCACTCCGATTAACACTGAAATTATAGAACAGTATGTTTGCTATAAGTTCTGTGACCTAAGTGAGTAAAATAAAAGTTCAATAACTTAGACACAGTTTTTTTAAAAGTTTAGTGACATCTTTGTCTATTAAACTCTAAATCTATAAAAATAAACTAATACCAATAATCCAATAAATGCATAGCTTATTAATAGATTTTATTAGTTGTTTAGATGTAATCTATCAATTATATTATCATTCATATGGACCTGCTTGGCCGCTGGTGACTTCTACGAACACAACCACTGTGACAGCTTATATGTTGGTAACTGAACATTTTTTTAATGTATCACTCTCTTTTTAACAGCACATAATATATTAAAAGCTAGCACTAAGTTAGAAAATACAAACCTGAAAATCTTACAAAGAAGAACACGTGAAAAACAACACCTTGAGAATAGACCTACAACCTTTTAACAAAACACCTACAACCTTACAATACCTAATTAACAGAAACTTAACCGAACGTCTTTTTAAAGCGCCTAATTAAATCTTATCAATAAATTGGTTTTTCTGAATTGAAAGATGGAATGCACATATTGTAAGAAAGCTAGCTAGCTAGGCACTAGCTTGCAGAACTTACTAAAACTATAAAACTACACATTTTTACACTACCAGTATATTTCACAGGCTCACAGCTAGAGTATGCTGTATCGGGATCAATCACACAATCCACCCCTTTTGCGTGGATTTACTCCCTCATGTAGTCATGTTCAGGGTTTATCTTTTCGAACGGTGATTTGTATTAACACCTTAACAAGGAGCTAGAGGAAACGAAGCAAAATTACATAGACAAAGAAAAAGTCCCGGGATTACTAAACCACTCGATCCAATAACAAAAAACTTCTTTTTGCCTACTAGAGATCCGAGTGAAAGAGTATTATAGCTTACTATCATTACTAAAACGCAAAAGAACCCATATGTTTGCCAGTTTGGACAACACCAAAGAACCTATTCGTCCCTCATGCTCACGGTATTAACATAATTTCAAGAAATGTTTATCATACATACACATCTACACTAAGGGGATTGATTTATTTGCACACTCAAAATGTTTATGTCATGACATTTATATCTCTACATCATTTAGTGGAGTGTGGAAATCAAAACATAAATATTAAAGGTATAAATGTCATGACACAAAATTTTGAGTGTGCAAATCACCTCCCACACTAATGTATACAGTGTATGACATACAGAAACAACAATGATTAAGAGTTAATTGTTATTATATAAGAAACTCATAATATAAACATATAATGTGGGTCCCTAATTCTTTTTGTGGGTCTTGATTCTTTTTTGTGGGTCCCTGATTTATTGCTAGTATATTTTTTGTGAAGGATTGTAGCCAGTTGGCTACAAAAATTGTAGCTAAGCTATTCCCATATATTTTATATGAGCAATGCTAGATACACTCACAAAATTCACACAGGTGCATTTTGTAGCATTTTTTCTCTCCTCTTTCATATTAAACCAATCACCCGCTAACACGTTAGCGGGTGGATTTTTTATGTGAATTTTGTTAGTGGTTCTAACATTTCTCATTTTATATAAATGTTTGGTGTCACATCACATTCAACGGCTTTAACAAATCTATGAATAATTGATGATAGGTTGATATTAGATTCTTTACAACTTTAGTTGGTACAGTAATACAGAATTGATATATAAAGCACATACACAAATAATCTACAAGGCACAAGTGACACACAGTGACACAAAGTACCATTATATGCATAAAAGGTATACCATGAAATTCACATGCATTTAAATGTACAATTACGTGCAGACGATTGACAAACTACCTTCACGGTTCACAGTTACACGACCCTGAACCTCTTGTATATAGTACTCAGTTAAACGTTGTGAAGGAAATCAAGCATTTACAAATTATCTGTTCCTCAATTATATCCAAATGATGATGGCTACGAGATCGATCGAAAGGTATTGTCATTTTGTCAAAAAGTGTCTACCTTTTCACCTTTTCTAGACATGCATGTAACATGTTGATCAATCAAGCAGAAATAATGAAACCATTAAAAAGATTGTGTGAAAAACAACTAAAAAAGTGTACGATTTTCATACCTAATTAATATTATGTCGAACATGATGGCGACACATATTATCATCACAACTGATGGTTGATAAATGGATTAGACATAACTAAGACCTGCTTTTAAGTACAGTACATGTTTATGTCTCGATATGACTGTTAAGATTGAATGCCATAATTACAAGAATTATTTCACAAATTAAAGACTTTTCAATTATTGCTTACATATGTAAAATCTTAGAATGGTATTTCTTCCTAATTGTATGTCTTTGGTTATTTCATTTCATGTTAATAGCTCGGGCAACCGAACAAACAAAGAATATCCAAAGCATAACAAAACAATCATAATATGTCCAAACAAAGGTATATCTAACTGAACTGGATATCATATCAAATGGGATAGCAAGACAAATATCATATCAATGGAATAGCAATAATAGCCAATGATAACAATTGAGCTAATGATACGGATCAAGATAGCAAAGGTGCAAAAGTCAAGGATCGAGAAGTCATGAGAAATACTTACTGATAAAGGATAGATATCCGTACCTTAGAAGCAACTAGCAGGGTATCCGCGCGTTGCAGCGGCGGGTACCCTAAAATAAAAAATTTCGATGAATAATGTATTTTAGTTTATTATGTTCTTTTTCACAATAAATTTACGGATATCAAGAATTTCGTATAGCCCGTGCCTGTTCGGGCTCGAACCTGTTGGCCTGTGCCTGTTCGGGCTCGAGCCCCTTTGGTCCGCGCCCGTTCGGGCTCAAGCCCATTTGACCCGTTGCCCCTTCGGGCTTGAATATTTGTATAATGTACTTTATTATTTGTAGTAGTAAAATTTAATGCATGAATTGCGTTTAATTTGGTTGTACACTATGCTTCTTGTCTTGTACGTCTGAAAATTATGTTCAGTAAAGTGTTGTACACTATGTTTCTTTTCTTGTAAGTAGTAGTCATTATAGTCATTAATAACATTGACCACTTTAATAGCATTAATGTTGTAAGTCTTAAAATAAGTCTGAAAATTACATCATGCTTATTTTGTTGTACACTATGTTTATTTTGTTCTAAATCTGAAAATTGGTTGCAGCTATTGTACATTGTGCTTAAATGGTTGTAATTTTTGGTGAAGAGGTGTTTTAATAGCATTAATGTTGTTTGATAGAATTTTCGTCTTAAAATGACACTACGCTTTATTTTGTTGTATAATATGCTTACTTTGTTGTAATTCTGAAAATTGGGTGCATTAAAGTGTTGTAAACCATGCTTAATTTATTGTAAGTTTTAAAATTTTGAAGAGAGAGTAATTCATGCTTTATATGTAGTATAGATATAGATGAAAGCAAAATGGGAAGAACACGAGTCACTCCTTCTTCAACGAATCTACTTGAATTAAGGATCACTTAATATTTAAGAGTCCATTTATAAGTTCATTTATATGCCATAACCGATTTAATAATTATTGTTATTTAATAACATATTTAGGGTTTCTCATGTGAATCTGGTTCATATTCTTATGATTTTTATAACTCACCAAACAAGCTCCAGTGGTTCTATAATTTTTATTAATGACACCTATATAGAAAGAGTGTGTTTCAGTAAGGTGGTCTGCACCACCCAACCAAAAAAAAAAATACAAATTCGCGTGCCAAGACGGAGAGCCATCATGGCCTTCACGTGTGATGGAGGTGCTACACTGTGGTGATGCACAACCATAATGCCAAGTCTTAACACCTCACAAGGTCACGTACTAACTTTGACAGGGTCGTCTTATTGATTTGGGTGACACAGTGCGAAACTACAAATGAGACATTGTAAATCACGAAAAGCTTAACTATTATGAAAATTTCAAATATAATATACCTAGACATGTATAAATACTAATGGACATATACTAAATCGGAGGCCCCCTCACATAATATTTAAAAATGCCTATAAAAATTCAAGTTAGACATGTATAAATATACTTAGACATGTATAAATACTAATAAATATATACTAGATCGGAGGCCCTAACAAATGGTGGCCCTGTACAGCTAACCCACTTGCACATGTTAATTACCGCCACCGTAACTTTTCAAGCTTTTACTCTCATTTCATAATATTGTTTCAATTCAATATTTAAACTGTTGTCTTCTACAAAATTAATACTATGTCAAAATAAGTTACTCTTAATATCAATTAACAGTAGTTTTGCAAGCGATGGTATTTCCAAGTGGTGGTTCATATGGATTTTGAGGCCACGTTTGTTTTGTTGTATTCTGACGTAATTTGATTTAATTATAATTTGATTACATTACGTGAGCTATTTGGTTTGCAGAATACACGTAATTGTAATTCAGATTATATTAAGTAGGTTGTTTGTTTTTCGGTTGATTATAATTTAATCACTCTATTTTACAACAAGTTAGGAAATTCAGGTTACATAACAAGTTGAATGAAAAATTTTGAATTATGTTGTAATTCATAATTTAATAATTTAAAGAATAATTATTAGTTTTTACTTAAGATTTTTAATATAATTAAAGATTATTATTAGCATTGTTATTAGTATAATTAAATATATATTAAATTTTTTACTCAAAATTTATAATTATTATATAGCTTAAATAGTTTACTATTATTAGGTCATCCACTATGATAAACATTTATAAAGGTTTATAATAGTAGCTAGTCATCCTAAATCATAAATTCATAAACCTTTTTCTTGTTTAAACTTTTTTCTCAATATGCATGAACTTGTTAAAGCGCTATAAAACCTCAATAAACACAAAAGTATTACATTTAGAAGATGTTCAAGATACTAGACTTTTTCATTTCACATAAGCATGCAACAAATTTCCACTAAGATTAATAAAAATTTAGACCGCTTCATCCTTTATTCGACCTTTTTATAAACCATCATAGTGTATATTCTTATTTTAATAATCAATTAATTCTTATTAAATTTACACATAATAAACTATCTCACATGTCTTAAGCAGAACTTGAACCCACAATCATTTTATTTAGGAGCTTCTCACACAACAACGGATACCATTAGAACACAAGCCCTTTGGTTATTAAATTTAACTATTTATTATTATTAATATTAATTTTATTGTCATTTTGAATTACAATTACACTTTATTCAAAATACAACTAACTCAGATTATGATTATAATTCTTAGGACATGTTACAATACACTTACCTTAACAAATTGTAATTTCTTTAAAATTATTCTGCGAATCAAATGGGCCATAAGAGTAAAGGTAAAGACATCTAGAAAAGTGTGGATAGTGGGCTGATAAAACCAGCTATGTATTCTGCTTAGGTGATGGTTTGATTCTAGGTTGTGCTTTGGTTTCACCCACAAAAATCAACAATCAAAATCGAACCGACCTGAATTAAATATTTTGTTTTCAGTTTTGATATGATTTTGGCAAAATAAAAACGGCACCGAATCGAAAACCGAATTCACACACACACACATAAACACTAAAACCCTACCAAAGGCTTCTTGGCCCAGGGGTATGTGAGTGGCCCATCAACTTGTGAGATTGAATTTGTGAGATTGAATTTGTGAGATTGAAAACATGTGAGATTGAATTTGTGAGATAGTTAGTGTAGGTTGTATAATTTGCCGTTCTAAAATAATAATAATAATAATAATAATAATAACAATAACAATAATAATAATAATAATAATAATAAATTTAAAAAAGAAAAAAGAAAAGGAAAAAACACTAAAACTCTTTCATAGTATAAATATAACATCTTTTAAGTTTTAAGTTTTTATTTTTGGTGCTAAAAATTTATAAATAAATAAATAAATAAATAAAATTAAATAATTAGGTTATTTGGTTCAGTTTTGAATTATTCGATTTGGTTTAATACAATTTGAATTCAGTTCGGCTCGGTTTCAAGTTTACTCAATAAAAAAATTAACCAAATAATTAAATCAAATAACTCGCTAACCAAACCGATAAACGTTCTGATTCCCATTCCACGAAAACAAGATTTATTTTTTTATTTTTTATTTTTAGTTTTTATGAGTGTAAAATTGGCCCATTCCCATTCACTTCAATATCTTTCTTGGGCCAGTATAGTGACCAATAGCCCAACCATATATATTACTCCCTCTGTCCCACATTAAATGTCCTGTTTGACTTTTTAAAGTTTTTTTTCACAACTTTGACCTTAAATATTTTTGCTTGTGTAATATAGTATTTGATAAAATTTTACGCAGTGAAAATAAATTTAATACTCAATACATTCATATATTTTGCATCAAGTTTTATATAACACATACAAAAATATTTAAGGTCAAAGTTGTGAAAAAAAGACTTTGAAAAGTCAAACAAGACGTTTAATGTGGGACGGAGGGAGTATTGTGTTTATTGGATTCAATTAGCATACTCTTATTTAGAGGTGCAAGTTTCAAACCGGTAACAAAACCGAAACCGGTTTTTACAAAAACCGGTTTTTTGAAAACCGAACCGGTTTTTTGAAACCGAACCGGTTAGACCGGTTTTCGTTTTTTACCCATACCGGTTTTTTACCGGTTCTAAACCCGGTTTTATCCGGTTTAAAAAAAACCGGTTTTAACCGGTTTTATTTAATTAATTATTTTTTTTTTAAATATATACACGTCGCCCGTTTAAAAAAAAAAGTTACCGTTTAAAAAAACCGGTTTTAACCGGTTTCTTTTTAAAAATATAGCCGTTTTAAAAAAAATTATAGCCGTTAACCGGTTTTAACCGTTTAAACCGATTTTTTTCGGTTTTTTTGAATTTTTGAGGGTTTTGGGGAGTTTTAAGGCACTATAAATAGAGGTAATGAGTTGGGGTTGAAAACACATAAAAAACAATCTCATTTCTTTCTCTAATCTCTAAAAAACGCTCTAAAATCGCTAATTCGCTATAATGGAAAACTCACAATCACAACAAGCTTCAACTACTCCCTCCGTTGCTACTAGCAATGTCCGAAAACAACATTACACAAACGATGATGTTGAACATGTTAGACCAATTACCCGAAAAGGTGATGTGTGGTCTAATTTCGATATGTGTGTTATGAAAGATGGTAATGTAAAGGCGCGTTGCCACAAATGTGAGAATTTTTATAGCACCGGGTCTAACTCTACACTTAGGAATCATATTGGTAGTTGTAAGGCGGTTCGAAATGATAGTTCGCAAGGTACTATTGGTGTGGATGGTCAAGTTTTTATATATGATGCGAATGCGCTTCGACTTGATTTTGCGAAGTTTGTCATTCAACAAGGGCTTCCATTCAACCACTTCGACAACGTCAAGCTTACGGAGATCATCAAAACGAGGCTACAACCTATACAATATTTTCGACACTAAGTTATGATTGTATTTTTTTTATTTGTATAATTGTATTGTTTAAATAAAAATTATGATTGTATAATTGTATTGTTTAAATAAAAGTTATGAGTATATTGTTTAATTAACAAGTATATTGTTTAATTATATGTTTGATAATTAACAAGTTAAATAAAAGTTATTGTATTGTTTAAATAAGAGTCTTATTATTACGATCATAACAAGGTGGAGCCCCCGCCGCGCGGCGGGTTCGGTTTGTTTTGGACAGTCCATGTTTCATTTCCGATTGCTTTTGTCGTAGGGAGAAATGTTGCAGGATGGTTGTCTTACAGTTTATTTACGGTTTGTTAATGTGACTACAGATGGGTTCGTAAGCATTTTTAGAAAGTTTATACTAACTGTTAGTGCAAATATTACGATATTTAATCTATATAGTCTCGTTTGTTTTGATTGATGACAAACGTATAACTTGATACATAACGTAAAATGTACAAGTTACTCATAATCAGATTTTGTCTCAACATACATTCAACACCTCTCGACGTCTCAGGTCCTCGTATGCTACAACACAGGCTCGTACATGTTTGTTATGTGGCATTATGATCAAACCCCTTGACCAAATCGATCAAGACTCTCTCAATGCCTCCGCGGGAGGTAATTTCTTGAATCGAACCACTAGGGATGCTTTGGCTATCATTGAAAATAAGTCTAAGGTCCGCATTCCGCGAAGCAAGCCAATTGTTTCCCACGCAAATGCTAGTCCTTCTACTTCATTACCCGTGGCTCAATCTAGCACCGATGCTAGGCTTGAAAAGCTCACGGAAGCCATCCATGCCTTAGTACTCACCCAAAACAAGAAAGTTTCCTCTCCACAAGCTTCTCAACCTGCCGAGGTTAAGAAAATTGAAGTTTGTGTGACTTGTGGTGGTCCATACGTCTATTATAATTGTACCGCCACCGATGGCAATCCATTCGAGGTTAATGCAATAGCTGGTAGTTCTAATCAAGGAGGTAACCAATACCGTCATCAATTGGAGCCAAACTACCATGCTAGCAACCAAAGTGGACCACCCGGATTCCCTCAAAACCAAAACCAAGGTTTCAATCAAAACCGTAACCAAAACCAAAATCGAATGAACCAAGGTTTTCAAAACCAAGGGAATTTCAATCAAGGGTTTCAAAATCAAGGAAACTTGAATAGAAATCTAGGTTATGGTAATCAAGGAAACAATTTTCATGGTAATGGTAATCATAACCAAGGAAATTTTCAACATCAAGCTTTCAATCAAAACAACCGAGCTCAAAATTTTCCTAATCAAAATCAAGCCGTTGTTCAAACTCAATCATCAACCGATGAATTGTTAAAACAATTTATGAAAGCTCAAGAAGAAACAAACAAGTTGTTGGTCAGTCAGATTTTTGAACTAAAGAAGTCTTTAAATGATCGACCTTCGGGATCGGGTACGCTTCCAAGCAACACGATCGCCAACCCGAAGGGCGATGTAAAGGTGATCACAACCCGTAGTGGAGTTTCTTATGATGGACCCGCAATTCCTACTACCTCTTCTCCCTCTCCTCCAAAGGTAGTAGAACAAGAACCCGAGGTGACAAAGAACAAGGTGCAATCTCCAAGCTCACGAAGTACCGCACATGTTCAACCTCCGGAAGTCCAAACTCCAAATGACGAATTCGTTTTTCCTAAGAGCATTTCTAAGCCTTCAATTCCATATCCTTCAAGGCTTAATGATCAACAACTCCGTGACAAAACTAATATCCAAATGAAGAAGTTTCTTGAAATTTTTCAAAAGTTACACTTCGATATTAGTTTTGCGGATGCTCTTCTTAACATGCCCAAGTTTGCTTCCACTTTCAAGAGTTTTCTAAGTAACAAAGAGAAATTGTTTGAGCTTACTAACACTCGTTTGAATGAAAATTGTTCGGCGGTGCTTCTAAAGAAACTTCCTGAAAAGTTAGGAGACCCCGGAAAATTTCTCATTCCTTGTGATTTCCAAAAGCTAGAAGAATGCTTCGCCTTGGCCGATCTTGGCGCTAGCATAAATCTCATGCCTTTCTCTATTTGGCAAAAGCTTTCACTTCCCGAGCTTACTCCAACATACATGACGTTAGAATTAGCAACCCGAACAATTACTAAGCCAAAGGGTATTGCTGAAGATGTCTTTGTGAAGGTTGGTAAGTTTTATTTTCCTGCCGACTTCGTAGTCGTTGATTTTGATGCTGATCCTCGTGTTCCCCTCATTTTGGGAAGCCCATTTTTGAAAACGGCTCGTGCATTAATCGATGTCTTCGAAGGCGAGATGACTCTAAGGGTCGGAGATGAAAAATTGGTTATAAACATTGAAAATACTTCAAAAGATCTCCTCGACCTTGAGCGTGAAGCCATAAATCAAATTGATGTCATCGATGTCGCACGCGATGAATGCTTCCATGAAGTATTAAATGTGCAAGGATCAAGTGATTCTACCATCGATGTCTCTTCCCCCTCTCTCACTCCATTCGAGGGAGGTGACTTCATTCTAGAATAGATCGAAGCATGTTTATCATGCGACTCTCCTGTTGATCATGATTCCATCAATCCCGAGGAAGACATACTTCTCCTTGAGAAGTTGCTCAATGATGATCCATCATCTCTTCCTCCAAAAGAACTTCATAGCGAGGAGGGCAAATCTAATGATCCTCCCGAGGTCGAGCTTAAGGACTTACCGCCTCATCTCGAGTACGCATTTTTGGAGGGTGACGATAAGTTACCCGTCATTATTGCCAAAGACTTGAGTAAGGATGATAAAACCGCTCTCATAAAGGTTTTAAAGTCACACAAGCTAGCCATCGCTTGGAAACTTTCCGACATCAAGGGTATTAACCCGGAATTTTGTATGCACAAAATTTTGATGGAGGATGACTTTAAACCGGCGGTTCAACAACAAAGAAGGGTGAATCCGAAAATCCATGAGGTCATCAAACAAGAGGTCATTAAACTTCTTGATGCCGGCTTGATTTACCCTATCTCGGATAGTCCTTGGGTGAGCCCCGTTCATTGTGTGCCCAAGAAGGGTGGTATTACGGTTGTTAAAAATGATGAGAACGAGTTGATTCCTACTCGGTTGGTAACGGGATGGCGTGTATGTATTGATTACCGCAAGTTAAACGACGCCACCCGCAAAGACCACTTTCCTCTACCTTTCATGGACCAAATGCTCGAAAGACTTGCGGAAAACGAATACTATTGTTTTCTCGACGGTTTCTCGGGTTATTTCCAAATTCCCATTGATCCAAATGATCAAGAAAAAACGACTTTTACGTGCCCATACGGAACATTTGCCTATCGTCGCATGCCTTTTGGCTTGTGCAATGCTCCGGGCACGTTTCAAAGATGCATGATGGCCATTTTTCACGACATGATTGAGAAAACAATGGAGGTCTTCATGGATGACTTTTCAGTCGTTGGGAATTCATTCGAATCTTGTCTTACCAATTTAGATAAAATGCTTCAAAGATGTGAAGATACAAATCTTAGTCTAAATTGGGAGAAAAGCCATTTTACGGCAAAGAAGGCATAGTCCTTGGCCATAAAATTTCCAAGAGCGGGATTGAGGTCGATAGAGCTAAAATCGATGTGATTGCTAAACTACCTCCTCCCACTACTGTCAAAGGTGTTTGGAGCTTTCTTGGTCACGCCGGCTTCTATCGTAGATTTATTCAAGATTTCTCGAAGATAGCTAGGCCTATGACCCGAATTCTTGAAAAAGAAACTCCGTTTGTCTTCTCCGATGAGTGCATCGAAGCTTTTAAAACTCTTAAGAAAAAGCTTACCGAGGCACCGATCTTAGTTTCTCCCGATTGGGACCTACCTTTCGAACTTATGTGTGATGCAAGTGATTTTGCCATAGGTGCAGTCTTGGGGCAACGCAAAAACAAACATTTTCAGCCGATTCATTATGCAAGCAAAACGTTAACCGAAGCTCAAGCTCACTACACCACTACGGAAAAAGAATTACTAGCCGTGGTGTATGCTTTTGAGAAGTTTCGGCCATACTTGATCTTGACTAAATGCATAGTGTATACGGATCACTCGGCTCTCAAATATCTCTTTGCTAAACAAGATGCAAAGCCGAGATTGCTCCGTTGGGTTCTCCTCCTACAAGAATTTGATATCCTTATTCGGGATAAAAAAGGATCCGAGAACCTTGCTGCTGATCATCTTTCCCGATTGGAAAACCCTCATCAAAGTACTCTTGAGAAAAAGGAAATAAACGAAACATTTCCTCTCGAGACACTTAATGTGATTTCTAGTCGTGGTGATTCTAGTACCCCATGGTTTGCTGATTTTGCAAACTACCATGCGGGGAATTTCATTGTGAAAGGGATGTCGTCCCACCAAAAGAACAAATTTCTCAAAGATGTTAATCATTACTTTTGGGACGACCCCTATTTGTTCAAAGTTTGTGCGGATCAAGTCATTCGTAGGTGTGTTCATGGCCAAGAAGCCATGGAAATTCTTAAGGCTTGTCATAATGGACCCACCGGGGGACATCATGGCCCGAACTACACCGCTCGAAAAGTATTTGACTCCGGTTTCTATTGGCCCACAATTTACAAAGACGCCCATGACTTAGTCAAATCTTGCGACTCTTGTCAACGTCAAGGAAAGATTACACAACGGGATGAAATGCCACAAAATGTCATCCAAGTTTGTGAAATTTTTTATGTATGGGGCATTGATTTCATTAGGCCGTTCCCGTCTTCACGAGGGAATAAGTACATACTCGTGGCCGTCGATTATTTTTCGAAATGGGTCGAAGCTAAGGCTCTCCCAACAAATGATGCCCGAGTAGTTGTGAAGTTTTTAAAGTCTCTCTTCGCTAGGTTTGGAACTCCCCGCGCCATCATTAGTGATCGCGGTACTCACTTTTGCAATAACCAATTTGCAAAGGCCATGCTTAAGTACGGTGTGACTCACCATCTTGCTACCGCATATCACCCACAAACTAGTGGGCAAGTGGAGGTTTCAAACCGAGGTTTAAAGCGAATTCTTGAAAGGACCGTAGGCGAGAATCGTGCCTCTTGGTCGGATAAGTTAGATGACGCTTTATGGGCTTTTCGTATGGCTTATAAAACACCCATCGGGTGTACTCCATACAAGCTCGTATATGGAAAAGCATGTCATCTACCGATCGAGCTCGAACACAAAGCTTATTGGGCCCTTAAGCATGCCAACTTCGATCTTAAGTCCGCGGGTGATCATAGGAAAGTTCAACTCAATGAATTAAATGAACTCCGTGATCAAGCTTACGAAAACTCTTTCATCTACAAAGAGAAAACAAAGAAGATTCATGACTCCAAAATCAAGAACCGCGTTTTCAACGTTGGTGATCGAGTCCTTCTTTTCAACTCTAGATTGGAGATCTTCTCGGGAAAGCTTAAAACCCGATGGACTGGACCATATACCGTTGCTCAAGTTTTTCCATATGGCACTGTCGAGTTGTCTCAAACCGACGGGCCAAACTTCAAAGTTAATGGTCATAGACTGAAGCATTACTTTGGAGGGGACATACCATCGATGGTTGTGCCAGATCTCCAAACCATCCCCATGGACCAATGAATGCGGGGATCGAGTCAAGCTAGCGACTCGGTGAACAAAAACAGTAGCATTGCATGGGTTTTCACCCGTGATTCTGATTTCCTCCTATTTTCTAACATAAGTGTGGGGGAGTTTCCCCTNAAAATCATCATTTTTAAAGGAAGTGATAGCTTCTGTTTAAGAAGCTTTAGTTATTTAGCTCATTTCTTTTAATTATGATGTTCCCACACTTGCCCAAATCTAAGTTTTCACATTTTAAAGTATCGGCATAATAGCCGGGACTTTGAATATTGAGGGCAATATTCATTTCTAAGTGTGGGGGAGGGAATTTTGGTAAATTTGTTCATATGTGTACCTTTTTAGAGCCATATTCCCCCATTTTGGCAAAAAAATTTTTGGAAAATGCTTTGCACTAGTGAAATAAATGGTAATCAATCCACCATGTCTAGCACACATAAGGATTGGCTAATCCTGGAGCAAACGGCTCTAGGTAAAGATATCTACAATCCGTTGAAGGCTGGCAATTTGCCAAAAATTGTATGGTGCTCAACTCACCATATCTTCGGTAAAGAGTTGGCTAGCCCGCAAGATTATGGCTTGTGGTAAAGGCGTTGGAAAACCATAATTGGTAATCGACTCACCAAGATGTTGACTGTGTCCATCAAGAGTTGGCTAGTCCAAAAGCAAACGGCTTTTGGTAAAGACAAATCAAATCCGTTTAAAGCTTGTGGTTTGCTCAAAATCATATGGTTATCAGTGTACCATAGTTCTTACTTGAACCGAAACATTTGGCTACTCCAGAAGTAATGGCTTATGGTAAAGAGACTTCAAATCCATTAAGTTTTCATAAAAGATTGATAGGGACTAGCAATAGTTTAGTGTGGGGGATTGATGAGTGTGTAAATACTCATCATTTTTTGTCTATATAAACTGCAAAAACATCTGAAAACACTCAGAAATACATCAAGATACATAAAATATCCCAAAGATCGTGTTTTACATGTTTTAAATGCAAAATGATTAAAAACAGATGAAAATCAACCAAAGTTTGCATAATTGGCAGTTTCAGTCCCCCAACTTTCATAACTTGACAAAATTAGTCCCTAGTCGATTATTTGTCGAAATGGGTCGAAGCTAAAGCGCTCCCCACTAACGACGCCCGAGTAGTTGTGAAGTTTTTAAAGTCTCTCTTCGCTAGGTTTGGAACTCGCCGCGCCATCATTAGTGATCGCGGTACTCACTTTTGCAATGACCAATTTGCAAAGGGGCATGCTTAAGTACGGTGTCACTCACCGTCTTGCTACCGCGTATCACCCACAAACTAGTGGGCAAGTGGAGGTTTCAAACCGAGGGTTAAAGCGAATTCTTGAAAGGACCGTAGGCGAGAATCGTGCCTCTTGGTCGGATAAGTTAGATGACGCTTTATGGGCTTTTCGTACGGCTTAAAAAACACCCATCGGGTGTACTCCATACAAGCTCGTATATGGAAAAGCATGTCATCTACCGATCGAGCTCGAGCACAAAGCTTATTGGGCCCTTAAGCATGCCAACTTCGATCTTAAGTCCGCGGGTGATCATAGGAAAGTTCAACTCAATGAATTAAATGAACTCTGTGATCAAGCTTACGAAAACTCTTTGATCTACAAAGAAAAGACAAAGATGATTCACGACTCAAAAATCAAAAACCGCGTTTTCAACGTTGGTGATCGAGTCCTTCTTTTCAACTCTAGATTGAAGATTTTCTCGGGAAAGCTTAAAACCCGATGGACTGGACCATATACCATTGCTCAAGTTTTTCCATATGGCACTGTCGAGTTATCTCAAACCGACGGGCCAAACTTCAAAGTTAATGGTCATAGACTGAAGCACTACTTCGGAGGGGACATACCACCGATGGTTGCCCCGGATCTCCAAACCGTCCCCATGAACCAATGAATGCGGGGATCGAGTCAAGCTAGCGACTCGGTGATCAAAAACAGTAGCATTGCATGGGTTTTCACCCATGATTCTGATTTCTTCCTATTTTCTAACATAAGTGTGGGGGAGTTGCCCCTACTTTCAAAAAAAAAAATCATCATTTTAAAGAAAGTGATAGCTTCTATTTAAGAAGCTTTAACTTTTTAGATTTGGCTTCCACACTTAGCTAGTAATGTTATCTTTTTATGTTCAAAGATTCGGCTAAGTGCCGGGACTTTGAATATTGAGGGCAATATTCATTTCTAAGTGTAGGGGAGGGAATTTTGGCAAATTTGTTCAAATGTGTACCTTTTTAGAGCCATATTCCCCCATTTTGGCATTTTTTTTTCTTTTTTTTTCTTTTTTATTATTATTATTTTTTTTGGAAAGTGCTTTGCACTAATGAAATAAATGGTAATCAGTACACCATGTATAACTTACATAAGGATTGGCTAATCCTGGAGCAAACGGCTCTAGGTAAAGATATCTCAAATCCGTTGACGGCTGGCAATTTGCCAAAAATTGTATGGTGCTCAACTCACCATATCTTCGGTTAAGAGTTGACTAGCCCGCAAGATTATGGCTTGTGGTAAAGGCGTTGGAAAACCATAATTGGTAATCGACTCACCAAGATGTTGACTGTGTCCATCAAGAGTTGGCTAGTCCAAAAGCAAACGGCTTTTGGTAAAGACAAATCAAATCCGTTAAAGCTTGTGGTTTGCTCAAAATCATATGGTTATCAGTGTACCATAGTTCTTACTTGAACCGAAACATTTGGCTACTCTAGAAGTAATGGCTTTTGGTAAAGAGACTTCAAATCCATTAAGTTTTCACAAAAGATTGCTAGGGAGTAGCAATAGTTTAGTGTGGGGATTGATGAGTGTGCAAATCTCATCATTTTTGGTCTATATAAACTGCAAAACATCTGAAAAACACTCAGAAATACATCAAATACATAAAATATCCCAAAAGATCGTGTTTTACATGTTTTAAATGCAAAATGATTAAAAACAGATGAAAATCAACCAAAGTTTGCATAATTGGCAGTTTCAGTCCCCAACTTTCAAAACTTGACAAAATTAGTCCCTGAGCCATTTATTTTGAGAAAAAAGTCAAACCAAGTCCTTAAAAGTCAAAAATTATCAAAAATGATCTTTGGGTGAAAAGCTTTCAAAAATTTACAAGTTTAGTCCCTGAAGTTTCACATTTGGCAAGATTGGTCCCTGAACTTTCAGATAATGACAGAAATGGTCCTTGGTGAAGAAAAAGTCAACAAAAGTCCTCAAACAATCCTCAAGTTACAAATTTGATCCTCGGATTGCATTTTCAAGTTTTACAAGAAAGGTCCCTCAAGTTTGCAAAGTTGTCAGAAATGGCCCCCGGAAGTTTAATTTCAAGAAAAGTGACAAAATAAACCTTGGGAATTCTACACTTGGCAAAATCAGCCCTTTGTAATAGTTTGGATAAATGGCAGAAATAGTCCCTTGAATTTTCTGAATATACACTTCAAGTCCTTGGGCCTTACATCTATTACTAATAAACCTAAACCTAAACAACCCAACAAGTAAATCCTAAACCCTCCCTTGGCCCAAAAACCACCTCAGCCCACCAAAGCCCACACCCCGTTTTTATAACTCCCAAAGTCAACTACCAGGTCAAACCCAACCAGGTTCCCCCTTCCCCGTTTACCCACCAGTCCTCCACCACCATTGCCGACCATCCACTGCAACAAGCCACCACCTCCCTCAAAAGCTCCCCAGCTCCACTTCCCAATCCCACTAACCTCACAAAACTTGTACCTAACCCCTAATTTACACTCTGGCAATCCAAGGTTATACAAGAATTTTCCCGCCAAAATTCTATTAAGGGACAGGATCAATCAAACTTTAAATTGATGGTTGGGATTTCATCAGAGGGTCACAAGGAACAATTCTGCATCAACTTATCTCACAGAGAAAGCACACAAGAGGAAGAACCCTAGTTCTAAGTTTTAGTATAAATAGGCAGCTTTGTAAGCCTTGTATGGCATCCCTTTTTCTTTCTTTGTATCTTTAAATTTAATTTAGTTCTCATTGTAAACTCAAGTTTTTAAGCAATTTCAGTTTAATTAAAGCTTCAAGCAATTTTCAAGTTTTTATGCAAATTTTTCATTGCCTTATTATTATTTCAGTTTACTCACTATTCTGTTTCTTTTATGCTTCCTAAATCATTCTAAGTTGTTTAAAGTTAAAAAAAAAAAAAAAAAAAAAAAAAAAGAAGTACTTCAGAAAAGAAAAGAGAAAAAAAATATATATATACAAAAGAAGTTGAAGAAGAGAAGAAAGTGGCAGTTGCAAAGATGTTAATGAAGATGGTCTAGAGTCTCTTGGGAGACTATAGGTG
>LBNU01020296.1:22374-33868 GCA_014162995.1 Artemisia annua | reverse complement strand
AGAGAAACTTGAAACATGATTTACCGTACAAACTTTTGTGCACGATTTCTCATGCAAAACATATTGTACCGTACAAACTACATTTGTTGAAATCACACTTGAAGGGCATATTTGGAATAATCAACTCTTGAAACATTTATTAGCGGTATTTTGCATTTATAAGACAACCTAAGTTTATATTATATATAAGATTTAGTGTAAAGTGCATACATCTAAATTTCATTCATAACTTTTTTTAATCTTTCCTTCTTTTTTTATTTATTTATTTTTAAAGGAAATATAAAAAAAAAAAAAAAAAAAAAAAAAAAAAAAAAAAACTAATTATCTTTCTAGGACATGCTTTGATGCAGCAATTTACATTTGTTTTACATTCGCTTACTTTTCAATTTTTACATTTGTTTTACATAGAAACTAATGTATTTTAAGAAGTTAATGTGTTCACTAAAGCTCCTAAACAGTACACCTATGACATAATGCTAGACAATCCCATCTTTATTTTTAATTTGTTGAAAAAATGCACATTTTAGTTAATTTGTCATTTTATATTTTAATGAATTAGGAATTTAGTTAGCAAGATAAGAATTCAAAACCATCGTAAATATAATAAATATTTTGTGTAAAGTGCATACATCTAAATCTCATTCATAAATTTTTTTAATATCTCCTTATTTATTTATTTATTTATTTTTAAAGGCAATATAAGAAAGTAAAAAATAAATAAATAAATAAATAAATAAATAAATAATAAAAAAGTAATTATCTTTCTAGGACATGCTTTGATGCAGCAATTTATACCAAGACTTGAATATGCAAAAATGTTGGAGCCTTTTTTTTTTTTTTTTTCCTCCGGAAACCTTCAAGAAAAAACACGCTCGGTGACTAAGATTTTTTTTTGAACGGCTGGGATATTATAAAACTAGAAAAGCTAGAAAGAAAAACAATTACTCTCTCCATCTCAAAATTATTGTCCATATTTCCTTTTTGTCATGTCTCAAAATAATCGTCCACTTTTCTTTTTAAGTAAAAACTATAAAATATAGTAGGAGAATATTCTTTTTTAGTGGTTGAAAATTAAAGCGACCACACTTTTATTAAACTATGTGATTTCTCTCTCATAACAATAATTTTGAGACGGAGGGATTACAAAATAGAAACAAGCAAAGGATTTTGAATCCAATTGTTCCATGACTTAGAGACTTTTCTATTTCTATTAGAAAACCACAAAAAAGAATAATAAACTACTTTATCAAATAAAGTAGATCGAAGAGGGACTTGAGCTCCAAAGATAGATTCGTTACGGAAATTTCACAAAACCCAAATAGCCACACCAATGATAGCTTCCATAATTAACTTATGTGAAGATGAAAAAGTGTAGTGATCAAGCCAATCTATAACACTTGAATAGTGTTACATGTTGGAAGAAGAATGTCTACCCAATTGAAGATCTTCGACCACAGGGCTATCGCAAAAGAACAATCCCAAAATAAGTGATTTGTAGTTTCTGGGCTATTTGCGCATATAGGACAAAACAAATAGTTGATTTCGATACCTTTTCTACTCAAGTCCATCTCGTTGGGACACGATCACGAAGAGTTCGCCAAATTAAAATGTTAACCTTCTTCGGGATGAATCTGCACCATCTAGTAGGAGTGGGTGAATCAGGAAGCATTGAGTCATCTATAAGATTCCGAGTGTCTTTAACATTAAAAACAGTAGAATTCCCAAGAGACCATATCCAAGAATCATCTTTGTCTGTGAGGAACGAATTACCAAGAAGGTCAGAAAGTTCATTAAGCTGAGCTTTAGAGACATCACCATTGATACTTCTTGACCACGTCCAAATCCAACCTGAATTCCATTTATCATGCACCGTACAATCAGGATAAATGTCTGGATGATATAGACGAGGGAACTTCTGTTTGAGAGGGGTATCCCATAACCAAACATCAGCCCAGAACTTTGTGCTTTTACCATACTTACGGGTACAACACAAGAATATGAATATCAAATTCACATTATCCATTTGAATTGATTGGATTAATGACTAACCTTTGCTTGTTCAAACATCGTGTAATTCTCTAAGCCTAAAATATAACATGGTATATAAAATGGTTGTCTCAGTTTGTCATTAAAAATAATACTCGCAACAAAAAAATTTGCATTAAATTATATACTAACCTTAAACCTTTATTTTGAGAAGAAATATATTGTATTCTATATTTTTCTATTAGTTGAATGACATATTTTTATGACATAGATCCTCACTGCACGTTGCCAAAACTAATAGTCAGCCAAAGTACTTCATGAAGACTTATTGTTGCCATTTATTTATTTTTCCATCCCATACAGACTGCTTTCAGCATATCTTCCCTCTGTCTATTGGCTTTCCGGCAGCTTTTCGCTCTTCTTTCTGGAGAACCAACAAGCTGATTTGATCACAAAGGAAGCAGGCTAGCAAAATTCTCGGTGCTTACTTTCGATAACAACTACATATTTTTAAGGCAGCACCACAAATAAAAGTGTCAAAACGGCCGGATAGATTGATCAAAATTAGAAAGTCAAGTTGTTATATGAACACTACCTAATCGATGCATAAACTACCAAAGCACGACATAAACAACCTATTAAAATGTATGACACCACAGATGCATCAATATTGTGGTGTACATAGTAACATAAATGTGAAGACGAGTCATTGTTTGGAAACACTAAATTGAAATTAAGTTAGTTACCCAAAAGAACATATTATATATCGTTAAATTTTCTCTCTCACACACACACACACACACACACACACACACACACACACACACACACACACATATATATATATATGTATTTTTTTTAAAACCCTAACTTCGACTCTCCCTCTGGCGATTTTTTCCCTCTTTTTCCTAATCGTTTTTCTTCCTAATTCGTCTCTAATCTTGTGTCTCTTACCTCAATCTGCTATTGAGTGTGATTAGCATTCGTGTTGTTACATTCTTGATTAGTTTGTGTGTTGGATTACACTTGTTTGGTTTTGTTTTTTGAGGATTAATTCTTAGGGTTTCTAATCGCTGGTCTCATTAAACCCTAAACCATTCCTTAATCCGTTTTGTCGATAATTGATTTAAGGTTCTCCTTAATCAGTTTGTTGCTCAGATTCGTCTTAGAGATTCGTTAATTCACTTTTGAACCGACTTAAGGTTTTTCCTTAGTTGGTGCTGCTATTGTTGGTTAGGGTTCTTTATATTGGGTTTTATTTGTTGGACGATTCTGAATGCTATATTAAACGACTATGGTTGGAGGTTGAAGGGGTGGTACGATTTGCTTAAACCCTAACTTTTCTAGTTAGGGTTTGAACCTGTTTGGCCGAATTTATTTGATTGTTTTCTTTGGGTTTTAGGGAGAGATGAATAAAGGTTTCTTTAACAAGAATGATTCTAAAGATATTCAATCTGCTGATGGGAACGTTAGGGCTGATATGGGA
This sequence comes from Artemisia annua, assembly GCA_014162995.1. Taxonomy (NCBI): domain Eukaryota; kingdom Viridiplantae; phylum Streptophyta; class Magnoliopsida; order Asterales; family Asteraceae; genus Artemisia; species Artemisia annua. The sequence continues at coordinate 30,396 of LBNU01020296.1, read as the reverse complement.
GAGGGGAATAATACATTAACACAACCTGTTAATGTGAATATTGAAGAATTGAGTGCTACTGTTGATTTGTCGAAGGTGACTATGAGGAAACATAAGAAGCCTAAGGATGTTACAAGTGTGGTGACACAGCCTATAACTGAAAATTCTTATGGTACATCTCCTCATGTTCAGGTTGAGAATTCTATAGGACCGATTGCTACTGAATTATCCCATTTGAACGTGGGTACTGGTCCTTCTATTGAGCTTAATTCTATCAAAAGCAAACATGATTTTATTAAATTGGTGTTTGATGTCTCGCTGAATTCAACCTCGGATATTGATTTATTCCTTACGGAGCTTGAAGCTGGTAAATATCCAGTATGGTCTAATTTGGATAGTGATACTCGTTCAGAGGTGCATGAAGCTATGAGTGGTTTGCTTGAGGTTTATGAGATGAATACTAAACCAACAAATTCTAATCCTGAGGACAGTATCAAAGATACAATGGTTGTTGATTCAGTTTTTGAAGGAGTTAACGTTTCTCTTCCACGTAGTGTGGTTGAAAAAGTTAGTGCACGTCTTGAACATACCCTATATGGTTACTTTATTGGTAATAGAATGGCGTTTCCAGTGGTTGAGTACTATGTTAATAATAATTGGGCTAAATATGGTTTGAAAAAGATTATGATGAATGAAAAAGGCTTTTTCTTTTTTAAATTCGATACTCAGTCTGGTTTAGAAGCAGTTTTGGAAGGTGGCCATTGGATGATACGTAAATCGCCGATCATTCTTAAGAAATGGTCAACTGATACTAGGTTGTGTAAGGAAGAGCTGACTTGTATTCCGGTATGGGTTAAATTACATGATGTTCCTATTCAGGTGTTTGAAGAGGATGGTATTAACTTAATTGCTTCATTTATTGGCAAGCCTATTATGCTTGATTCGTATACGAGCTCTATGTGTAAGGATTCTTGGGGTAGGAGTAGTTTTGCTCGGTGCTTAATTGAGGTTAGTTCAGAGGCTGAACTCCTAGAGGTTGTTACTATTGGTGTCCCCTCTCTTATAGGGGATGGTTTTACTAAAGATACTATCCGAGTTGAGTATGAATGGAGGCCTCCCATGTGTACGTTATGCAAGATTTTTGGCCATATCCATGATCATTGCCCTAATAAAGTGGTCAATCATCATGTTGCTACTACTTCAAATGTTGCTAAGCCTTCTACTGTGCCTGCCAATGATGGTTTCCAAAAGGTGAGTCATAAGAAGAACAAAGGTAAAGCCGAGTCTGCTAAAGGTAGTCATTTTGCTAGTACTTCAATCAAACAGAATTTCAGGTATGAGCCAAAGAAGAATACTAGCGAACCAAAGAAGGGAGCTAATACTCGGCCTAACGTGCATACAACGTCGTCTAAGTTGAAGTCTACTGGTTCTACTTCTAAGGAAGGTATTGTTACTACATCTAATTCTTATGCTGCATTGGTGAACGATGATGAGGAAGATGGAGAACAGGTCACACATGTGAATGAAGATTTAGCTAATCCAAATACATATGGAAGTTCATCTTTCACGCTAGCTGCTGGTTAGCTTGTTTGTGTTATTTCTTGAGTTGTAAGTGCTTATGGCATCTCATAAGCACTAGCTATTTTCAAGCTTTTTAGCTGTCTACCTTGTTATGTAAGCTTTATCGCCTATGTAACGGGCTGAGATATGGGATTTCACCCATATCCATTGTACTTAAACGTTTTTGGTTTAATATATTTACCTGGGTGCAGGATTACTCCCCTTTACCCAAAAATTTTCTCATATTTTTTGGTATACTCCAAAAGGTGATACCATAAATTTTGAAAGAATAAGTTAATTATCTCGAATTAATGCGAAATATTTAAGAGTTTGTCAACTTCTTTTGCAATTCAGCAATAATTTATCGGCACAAATTGAAATTAGTGATGCAAGAGGCCAGGGGACGTGAGTATATTTGGTTTTTATATTTAGTGTTTCTTTATTTTATTATTCCTAATTTTACTTAGTGGTGGAGCTCTTTATATATACACTAAATGCACGTACTATGTATGAGATGGATTCAAATGATTAATTCGTTAGAGAGTTGACCTTCCATATTAGATACACATATATGTATGCACAAATCAAACTCCAATAATTCTGCCTTAAGCACACAATAGTTTTTGTCCTCTAATAGTTTCTTTCTCAATAATATTTTCTTAAGGAAAAACAGGCAAGATAAGAGTTTGAGGTAAGTGAATTCACATGTCTATACGTTTGTGTATATTTGATTGAGAAATTAGTTTATGTTGACATATGATTCTTAGCCCAACATATACCTTGTTCTTTGTCTTTGTAGGTGCAACTACGATTCCAAGGTAACGAATGTCTGCCTCACAGCTATTGCGGATTCTCCAAACCCGTCCAGTGGGTACTGATCATGATGATATACGGTATGTATTATTCAAAGTTAATATTGGTTTCACAAAGAACACGACATTTTTGTACTTTTTGTAGACATATATATTCATGGTCCTAAATCAAGTTGAATATGAATATAACAGTGTTTTCAGCATGGATGGCCTGGATGAAAGGGAGACAAGCATGAATAGGAGCCCTAAGTGTACAAATCCCTTTTTATCAAACGAAGAGGACAATAACGTCAACTTCTGGAACAATCCAGAACTTGAAACCTCATTTTTCGGGAATGAATTTAATAATAATCATGAAGATGAGACGATTAGAGAGTCTGCAAGAGCGCGTAATGTTCCTTCACAGCTCTTTGAGAAGAGCAATGGATTTTTTATTGATAAGCATTCAGTAGAATGTGAATTGCCGGAATTGATAGTATGCTATAAAGAGAATGATTTTCGTGTAAAGGATATTTGCATTGATGAGGGAACACCTAACGATGACACTCTTTCGATTGATAACGATAATCATAGGGATAATGATGATGATGACGACAACGACGATGACATGATTGAAGCGAGTCTTGATGCTGATTTTCTCAAGCATGAATGGTTGAGATCTCCAGCCAGGAGAGATAGTTATATGGACGCTAAGTTTATGCCGTCTGTAGGATCAAAAACTGCCCAAATTGCTACTGCCATTTATGACCTAGACATCCCGACACACACTGATTATGAAGAAAAGTTCAAGTCTAGTACGATATTACATGATGATGTCTCTACAGACCAACAAAATTGGTCATTGACATCCCTGGAATTCCCCGAACCTGCTAACATTTATGCTGGCGATGTGAATCAACAGCCTTTTCAGGTACGTACTTCCTAATTGTTGCATAGATAGTTTTGTTACTATGTCTTATAAGTATGTGGTAATTTTTGTTTAGAATAGTTTCTTAGATATGTATGGTTTTATAAACACTTATGATATTTTTATAATACAGAATTCTACAGAAGACTTCTCGGAAAGGGATATTGTAGGATTTGAAGCTGAAAAACAAGGTAGAGATGACCAAAGGACAAATTTATTAAGCAGAAGCGAGATAGAAGAAACTCAAGAAAGTGTCACATTTCATTTTGACACCAGGAAACCGACAACGAGAAGTGGTCACTATAGAGCCATGACTCCTGAATCCGTTTATGAACTTCCTCTAGAGACAGAAAGTTGTCTCAACCATCAGAATGTGGAATCATGTAATGTACCCGCGGCAAAACATGAAATGCGACAAGTTGGAGAGTCAAGTTTCTCCATGGCAGGTGTCATTTCAGAACTTATCTCATGCTCTAGGCCTATGCCATTTCCCGGTGGCATCTCTACTCGATCAGATAGCAGTGCAACTAGCACCCAGTCCTTTGCCTTCCCCACGTAAGAACATGCATACCACGTATTTTGCAATTATATATATGTTTTCTTGTGGGCGGCAATATTGACCTACTTACTTATAAATGGGTTGACCTGTGTTATATATTTTATTAAACTAGTCAAATTGGCAAATTAAAAAAATAAAATAAAACAAAATAAAAAATAAATCTAACTTAGAATGAAATAGGTCAAACAAGTTGAAATCTATCCAAAACGTACTTTAAATGCATAGAGCGATTTCATTGGAATCTGTAGTAACTAGTAAGCAGTATTCTTCGCAACTAGAGGAGAAATCGTCTTTCTTAAAATGCTTTATTAATTAACAACATATGTTATTAGGCAATAATGTAGTTTTGTTCATCACATCTAACACATTAATTACTTACTTACAAAAAAAAAAGGGACAAAAGTTCCTAGCGGGTCAACTTGGCCTGACCATTTCGACCCGTAACCCCAACAACCCATTTTGCCACCTCTACTTCTGGATTTCATGGCTTGGTACGTACTATATGTAACAATGTTTCTTTTTCCTGCAGACTAGAGACAGAAAGTATTAGCAGCCCAGTAAAAATGGTAAAAGCTGAAAGAGGACACGTACAAAGGCAAAAAAGATGGAGGAAGGGCCTTATCTGCTGCAGATATTAACTTGTTTCAAGAGACCGGCAAATTATTTTTTTACAGAAATGTGAGGTAAATAGAACTTTTATGTCAATGCTTTTCTAGGCAAATGTTGCCATTTGCGAGATTGATGGAGGTGGAAACGAGGCATTTGTAATTCCTTTGTTTCAGGTTCATCTACACTCGGAGATCCAATTGTTTATTTCAGTTTATGTTGAGGGCCGTGTGTTATGAGGTGACATATTTTTGACACATTTACAACTGTAAAGTGTTTTGATAAATGATCTACATTGTTGTTTGGATAACGTAAAGCATCATGATGAGTTTCTTCTTATGTTCACGTCATGACGTTCACTTGACAGTCGGGTTTCACCCTAGTGTTTGAAATGCTTATGTTTCATGATCATGTTATTTATTATCCATCAATTTAAACGTTTCTAATTAGAAAGTAGAAACCATACATATAGCTGTAAACCAGAACCGATCAGTTATGACTACTTCAACACCAAGTATAAGCAAAAACTTTCATGGAGTCCCATTATCTCAATTAAGAAGTAACTAGTTTTAAACTATATAGATATTAATATTTCTAAGAGAAATACCAGGATTAACAAAACCTACAAAAGCAAAATAGTTTGATACTTTAACGAAAATTATGCAAATAGATATGTCATGTCATGTTTAACGAAAGACCCACTTTAGATCACGGATTATAGACCCATTAGCCATATCGGTTGCTAGTACAAAGTCATTGCCAAGATTCTTGTCAATAGACTTCACCAAGTTATTAGCTCGGTTGTAAGTGAGGTTCAAACGGCATTCATAGACAAACTTTAGCTGGTCCTCTACTCATCGTAAATGAAAACATGTCTTGGGGCTCCAAAACAAACAAAACTCTATTTATGTTGGAAATTTTGGTTGGCAAAAGTGACTTTTGACCAACGTTGAACGCAATATCTATATGTATGTGCATATATATAAGTAATAGTTTGTTAGTTCGCGTTCTCCTTAAAGAAAGCTTAGCAATGAGCGTTTATGTGTCTAAAATGAAGTTGATGTGAATGAGATATCCTGTATCAAAGTTAAGCATTTCGTACCATGCTTAAAGAGAAAAATTAGTTTGTTTTCTATCCCACATCGGTGAGAAGGGTAAACTTGGGAGGAATATATTGTGTATAAATAAAGCCCCATAATTCCATAGGTTTTAAGACACAATAATCAATAATTATTATTAATTTCCAACAAAAGGAATATATATATATTTGAAAAGACGGTACAACTTACTGTTTTGGATGTTGTATCTTGAAAAACAAACGACGAATCTTCTTTAAGGTAAATGTGTCAAACACGTGCATGGGCTCTTTAGTGCTTTGTTGCTGATTTTCATTGGTCATCTAGTAAGTTTTTTGACTATGTTATTGTTTTATTTAATTCTCGTTTGTAAGGGTTTGTCTTTTGCTTTTATCAATTTTGTCGGTATTTATTTTCTGTTATTTATTTACTATTAATTTTATTTATTGTAATCTGGATTTTATTATTAATAGGACAACCTATCATATAAACTGGGAAAGTCATTATGGGGGAGTTGTTTTAATTTTTGTAACTTCCTAGTCCATTCCGCTTAATGTGGCTTGTTGTGAGGTTAAGTATATGGCTTTAATGATTCATAATGAAATCACAAAGCATATGACCTTTAATGATTCAAGATGAAATCACATGTGTGAGAGAGAAGTAGGGTCGCTTCAAAGGAAATTGTGAGGGCGCAAATCCTAAGAGCTCTTGCAGAGTCAGGCTAATGTTCAGGACCATAATGAATATGATTATGAAGACTTGAAATTGTCAGGAAGATTCTTGTGTGAAGTGTATTATATATTGTCTACACAAATAGCCACTCAGTTCAAAGATATCGCGTCTACTGACAGCTAGAAGGCTAAGGGGCTGTTTGACAAAAATATGAATTAGCGTTGAATGAATCGACGACACTGAATGAATCAAAGATGCTGAATGAAATGTAAATTCGAATAAAAATGATTGTTTGATTAGCATCCTGAATGTATGGTGTATATAAGAAAAATAATTTTACAATTTTTTATGTTTTTTTATTATATATATTTTTAAATAATTTAAAACTGATGCGTGGTTTTGTGACCTTACAACAGGTTTTACCTCTCGAGGGATCTCAAGAGGCTTACAAACCCACCAGGCAGTGTACCTGACCGATGTAGTATAGGATAGTGGTAAGTATGGGGGATTGATCGTTCTCTCACAGGGAATAGTGTTCGTTAGGATAGAAAAACTACTCTAATAGGTCTAAGGGTGAAGGAAGATTCTTTTTGTATTTTTATATTTTTATGAAAAGCAAGTAAAATCTCGGTTTTGAAGGAGTGGGCGGAATTAGTTGCTAGCCAACTAACCCAAGATAACTACAATTGCAAATAAAATAAAATAACTAAACTATTTGGTTGTGAAAACTATATGGAGAAAAGTTGTGTTTACTTAGACTTCATTACTCCCTAACTATCTTTTACCGGTTAATTGATATGTATGTTACTTGTGTGGATGAAGGGTGTATTCCTAATAACTCATGGAGTGGCATACATATCTCTCCAATTCTATGAGCTCTTATCTTCTCCTATGCCATGCACGGCACAACCATAGGGATTGTAAACAGTGGCTTATGCGTTAAATACTACCTTAATAGCCTAGTATGCCTTGGCTACATGTTTCCCAAGACGTTCAAGTACGTTACCATAAAGGAGGTTGGCCAGTTTTCTTGAGCCTAACATTGATGGAACAATCATCCCAACAAACAACAACACATCAATTAACCAATAATTAATAGTTAGGTTTCATTAGATCTAAGCAAACACAAGAAGAATTTAGCCTAACATATTAATTAAAAGACAAGTAAAAGAGATAATCAACCAACACATAGACATATTGATTGAATTGAAGTGAAGACTTATCTTTAATTAAGCATGAGGGTTCCAAGGGTTGGAAACCCTAAAAAGTACAGAAAATTCGTCTAGGGTTTGATGCCAAAAGTTCTCCACAAAGTTCCACACTAATGAATGAAAAATAGAAAACTATATATAGACTTTTACACTCTGACGGCGTCAGGTTATAGGGTCTGACGCCGTCAGCCCGCCGCCATAAGGTTTCTCGGATGGCCTAGATCCATTTCTGACGCCGTCACCCTTTGTTGACTTCTGGGCCGTCACTCTTTAAATTACAACCTGACGGCCTACACCTATTAACACTTGACGGCGTCAGGTGTAAATCTCCAAATTCTTTCTAGCCCGTCATTTGAAAATTGGTTTTCACTCCTTTGTCAACGTTTGCTGACGGCATCACGTTGTGACTCTGACGCCGTCAGGTAGCAATTCCAACTTCTTTTGAGACTTTGTCGTTTTCTTCACTTTTATGCTCAAAAAACGTCCAAATATGCATGTTTTCCAGATTTCCTCTCAAAAGTACCTAAAATGACAAAAGGAACGATTTAGGGCAATATTTGATCACATTTATACGAATTAGGGCTTAAATGACCCCCTAAAAGCGTAACACTTTTCGTCTCATCAAATACCCTTACACTTG
>LBNU01020296.1:0-15456 GCA_014162995.1 Artemisia annua | reverse complement strand
TTTGCTCCTGTCTCCCATTTCTCGTGTGGCAAAGGGAGTCTTGGCTCGGTCGTGGTGGTGTCTTGACGTGTCAATTCTGGTTCGATAAAAGGTCGTGTGTCTGTGGGTTCAAAAGCTTTTGAAGGGGTTGTTTCTGGGGTTTCGCGCTAGTATTATATTATAACATTGGACTCGGTTATGGTTTTATCTTGTCTTTCCCTTCGTTAATACACCATCGAGGGTAATGTTCTATGTGCCTTTATTCAATACAACTCCATTTATTCACTCTCGTTGCCCCTGTTTGTTTTGCTTCTTTTTGTCGACTCAAACGTTCACTAGATATTCATATATTTTACAAAATATACGACTATTAATTCTAGGTAATCAATTAATGGAACTGTATACGGTTTATTGATGTTTGAAAGGTTTGTTTGTTTTTTGGCTCGACATAATAAACATATCACAGGGAATTTTATTGCTTGATGACATTGGAAGTGACTAAAACATGTTTCGCGAATGGATTAAATAATAAGGTTATAACGTATGATTTTTTCTAGTCGGTAATAAAGGGTTTGATTTGCTAATTCGTATTGAGTTTATAATGCATTAACGTGATCATAATGACGTGATAAGTTTGCAATGCTTTCTGCTAAAAAAAAAAAAAAAAAAAAAAAAAAAAAAAAAAAAAAAAAAAAAGGGCACTAAGGCATTTTGCTTTGGGGTTTGTCACGCTTAAATGGGTTAGAAAAAGAGATCCAGGTGGTGTAAAAGGTTTTGCATGGATCTATATGATATATAAATCTAATCTGACATATGTATATGTTTAGTTCGACTTATTTTTATATACAGAAGAAAAAAATGTTTAGGCTCATTCAAATAGCAAAGGGAACGGATGTCTCGACATATTTTAGAGAAGTGTTTGTCTCGGCATATTTTTAACAAGAGGGTGTCATGGACTTGTTCATTTTCGAAATAACAAAAATCTTGGGACGTCGCGGCACAAATATTAAGATTGTGGGTACGATAATAAATTATATAAAATTATAAGACGGGGCTCAAAATTATTATCTTAATATTAAATTCTTAAAAATAAACTTTAAAATAATTTTATTTGACTTTGAATATTTAATTTTGATAATTTATATTTTAGACCCTAAACTTATAATATTGATATTTTAATACCTAAACTATTATATTGGTCATTTTAACCTCAAATATTATTAGTTGTTCATTATAACCTTGAAGTATTAAATTACAATTTCGGGAACTTACGAAATATGGGAAATTGCTAATTTGGAAACCTGCTAAAAATGGAAAGCCGACTAAAATGAGTAACCTGATTTAAAGCAAGTTATTAATAAATAGCCGATCATTAATTTGTGTAGATTCGCTGAAGAAGGAGTGACTTACTATTCTTATGCTGTGTTTCGTTGGCGGTTTAAGGTACAGATATTCTACTCTTTTTCAGTAAAGGTGCTTTCTCTCTCATGACTTGATCTTGATTTTGATTCGTTATCTTGATATGATTCCGTAAGCCATTGCTATGATCCCGTATGATTTGATTTGTTCATTACGATTCCTTTGATATGATACTTGATGTGATCCCTTTGATATATGATTCACATTCATTAATACTCTTCTGATTATGACTATGATATAATATGTTCGGATATGCTTCTATGATTATGATTATGTATGTTTCGTTCTCTTCTTATGCCCGAGTTTTCTAACTACTCATGGAGGTACCATGGGCGTGTCATCGAGGCACCGATGGCATGACACTTTCTGTGGAGGTGTGATTGATCCACGGCGTCCCCACTTTGTATGATATGATTATGATTATGAGATCTCCTGGCCATTTATGATATGTGTATACCTGTCCTGCGAGCAGGGTGCATGTATGTTTATGTATGTATGTATGGGGGGGCGTATGGATGCATCCTAGCACTTATGTTTATGTATGGTTATGATATGGATATATGTATGGTGAATGTGGGTAGGTGCTTCTCTACTCCTTCACATTTTGGGAGTTAGCTACTCCATGTGGTACCGAGAGGTCTCCCCTCTCCGTATCCTTTGATATATGATTATGGATTATGTATGTATGTATGTATGAGACCTATTCGAGTGACTCTGGTAGGTCGGCTCGTGGCTTTCCTTATGTTTCTATGTGTCTATTCGAGTGACTCTGGTAGACACGCCTTTGTTTATACGTGCTCATTATTCTCTTATGATTATGCTTACGTTGATATCTCTATGATCCTTCATTTGTTTGACTTGTGATATTGTTCGGCTGTTCGTTGATCTCTTATGCATTTGACAGATGATATTTCTTTCAGCAGAAGCTTATGATGTCCTGTTTCTCATACTTATATACGTTTCATTTATTCGTTTGCTTTGTTATATATCTGTTCACTGGGCTTTTTAAGCTCAGCCGCATTTCCTTTTCCTGCGGCAGGTTTTAGATTGGAAGATGGGTTTGAGTGAAGAGTGCTATAGAGCTTTAGTGGACTACCCCATGGACTAGAAGCCCATCACATCTGGACTAGTTTCGGACTTGAATTAGTTTAGACTTTGTTTAGTTCGCACTTTCCTTTCTTTTATAGTTTTAGTATTCCTTTGTACTTTCACATTTTTTCCCTTGTAACCTTTTGTTTTAAGTCTTCCGCTTGCGTTGTATGCTTTGTATGCTTTGATATGTCACCATACTGTAGCGCTCCGGACCCATGTCGGGTTGGGGTGTTACATAAATACTACCTTAATAGCATAGTATGCCTTAACTACATGTTTCCCAAGACGTTCAAGCACGTTACCATAAAGGAGGTTGGCCAGTTTTCTCGAGCCTAACATTGATGGAACAATCATCCCAACAAACAACAACACATCAATTAACCAATAATTAATAGTTAGGTTTCATTAGATCTAAGCAAACACAAGAAGAATTTAGCCTAACATATTAATTAAAAGACAAGTAAAAGAGATAATCAACCAACACATAGACATATTGATTGAATTGAAGTGAAGACTTATCTTTAATTAAGCATGAGGGTTCCAAGGGTTGGAAACCCTAAAAAGTACAGAAAATTCGTCTAGGGTTTGATGCCAAATGTTCTCCACAAAGTTCCACACTAATGAATGAAAAATAGAAAACTATATATAGACTTTTACACTCTGATGGCGTCAGGTTATAGGGTCTGACGCCGTCAGCCCGCCGCCATAAGGTTTCTCGGATGGCCTAGATCCATTTCTGACGCCGTCACCCTTTGTTGACTTCTGGGTCGTCACTCTTTAAATTACAACCTGACGGCCTACACCTATTAACACCTGACGGCGTCAGGTGTAAATCTCCAAATTCTTTCTAGCCCGTCATTTGAAAATTGGTTTTCACTCCTTTGTCAACGTTTGCTGACGGCGTCACGTTGTGACTCTGACGCCGTCAGGTAGCAATTCCAGCTTCTTTTGAGACTTTGTCGTTTTCTTCACTTTTATGCTCCAAAAACGTCCAAATATGCATGTTTTCCAGATTTCCTCTCAAAAGTACCTAAAATGACAAAATGAACGATTTAGGGCAATATTTGATCACATTTATACGAATTAAAGCTTAAATGACCCCCTAAAAGCGTAACACTTTTCGTCTCATAAAAAACCAAATAAATTACTTTGTTTGGTAAATATTTTGAAGTTACAATCATTTTCAGACTATTAGATGAAATAAATAAATAAAATATCTTAAAAAGCAAAATATAAAAGATTGTATAGTATAATTGCAAAAGAGGTAATTCCCTTGATTCATTCTAAAATTGAATATAACAAAACATTAATATAAGGCAAATTATTAAAAAAAAAGTATTATACTTGCCACTGTTTCATCTTCTGGGTAGCGAACAATTTTTTTTCATTTTGAGGGTAATTTTCTTTCAAATTAATCATCTTTAAGGTAATATGTGACATTTTTGCCCTTCAGGAAAAAAATATTTGTATTAGCTAAGAGGGGCAAAAATGTTCAAAAATTTCGCAAAATACCCTAAAGATAATGAATTTGAAAGAAAATTACCCTCAAAATGAAAAAAAATTGTTCGCTACCCAGAAGATGAAACAGTGGCAAGTATAATACTTTTTTTTTATAATTTGCCCTTAATATAAATTGAAGGCTAAATTTAATGCATAAAGAAAAGTGTGCCGTGTGTGATGTGTTATTAGATGTAGATATAGGCTTCCCTTCCTTGCATGGCCCACTCAGTACTATATTGAACCAGTTAGTGTTACCTTTTGCATTACCAAACAACATATCAACTGACCGATTAGGTGGTCAGTGCTGAGTCATCTTATTCAGTTGCTATCAAACATACCTATCTTTTGCAAGATTCAGCTACTGGAATTTCATTAGAACTATTGTGTATTACAACCGATCTCCATTCATGATGACGTATGGTACGGACAGCAGGCTTACTGGGCCTGAACAACATCATACAAAACACATAACCGGGCTCCGGCCCTACAAACAAACTGGGCTCCGGCCCAACAACCCAACAAACAGGATACGACTAAAGCCCAAACCCCGAGCAAGGCACAGTCCGGACATACAGGGACGTGTACAGACCACTTGAGCGGCACTCCCGAAGTACGCTCACGGACCGCCCCGTGGTCCGGAAAGTGACCCACATTTACAAACATCGATTAAGCTGCGGACCCTCGCCCGAAAAAGGTCACATCTCGGCCACTACAGCAATATGCAAAATACTAGGAAACCCTAGTATTTCGACCGCCTATAAAAGGTAACCTCGGTACACACTTTCGAGGTATGACTTTCTAATTCATTCTAATACATACATATTTCTTTGACAACATGAATACTTACTCTCACGCCGGAGCTTAATCGTGGGGTCCGTCCCCACGATAAGGCTAACGGTTTACTCTTACTTGTGCAGGGATTCAATCTATTACTTGGATTAGTGCATAAACCATATAGCGGACGATCCATCAAGGTCGGCCCAGCACGGACTAAGCCCAATCTTAACCCAGCCACACTTTTTGCACTAACAATTCATGTGTGGAATTGTCAGAAAATTTGATTGGCAAAAGTGACTTTTGACCAACTTTGGACACAATTATCTTGTCTCATATATATATAAGTAATAGTTTGTAGGTTCGCGTTCTCCTTAAAGATGAGCCTTTATGTGTCCAAAATAGAGTTGATGTGAATAAGATATCGTGTCTCAAAGTCAAGCATTTGGAACCATGCTTACAGAGAAAAATTGGTTTGTTTTCTATCCCACAACGGTGAGATGGGTAATCTTCGTAGGAGTCTATTGTATGTAAGGCCCTAATTCCATAGGTTTTAAGACACATCAAATCAATAAGTATTATTGATTTCTAACATAAAGAATAGGTGTTTAAAAAGGTGAAATTCCAAGCAGTTTTGTTAAGTCTGCCAGCACAACTCACTATTTCAGCTGTTGTCCCTCGGGAAACAGACATAATATGTTTTAAGGAAAGTGTGTCAAACACGTACCTCGGCTCTTTAGTACTTCGTTTCCTTATTATATTGTTTTATTTCATTAATGTTTATAAAGATTTTTCTTGTGCTTCTACCCCCATTATGTATGCTATTTATTTACTGTTAATTTAATTTATTGTAATATAGATTTTATTAATAAAAGTGCAATCATTTCCTTACAATTTCTTTTCAAAGTTAGACTTTGCAAAAGCTTTCAACTCACTTGATTGGAAATTTTTGGACAACATAATGGGGAAAATAAGGTTTAGCCAAAAATGAAGAAAATGGATCAACGCGTGTCTCGAATCCGGGTATGTTTCGGTTATTGTGAACGGGTCTCCAACAAAAGATTTCAAGATTCAAAAAGGCCTTAGACAATGTAATTCTTTATCTCCTTTCTCTTTATCATCGCAGTAGAAGCATTTCATCTTTCTTTACTTGATGTAAAGAAAAAGGGTTTTCTTGAAGGTGTAAAAGTGGGTTCGAACAACATCGACATTTCTCATTTTCAATTTTCGGATGATGCTCTCATAATGAGAAAATGGTCAAATGAAAAAGTCGTTTCAACTTGGCTTCTAGGTTACTCATGATACCATTCGAATAGCGTCTACTCTTGGTTGCCATGCTTCATCACTCCTTCGTACTTACCTTGGTCTTCATATTCGAGCAAACAGGAACAAAAGTAGCAACTAGAAACCCACTATTGAAAAGTTTCACAAGTGTCTTACCTCTTGGAAGGCAAAGACTCTCTCGTATCAAGCTAGAGTCACCCTTCTTAAATCGGTTCTTGGTGCACTTTTTTTTGGGTAAAATGTGTTTAAGCACACCCGGTAAATTTTACTACACCAAAAAATATTTAAATGCATAGGATGTGAGTAAATCCCACATCTCAGCCCGTTACATAGACAGGAAAACAAATGCACCAATTGTGCTTCAGACCGAACCTATCATAAGCACGACAAACCAAACTTATGGCCCGACGGTGACAACTACTAACCACAATATTACATTAGACTCACATCTACAATAACCCTATCATTTACTTGACATTGATGAGTGATATCGAATGCATTACAGAATGCCAAATTTTACTTGGTTAGTCCAAAAGTATCCTTCTCGTAACCTTCATAAATATCATAATCTTCATCCTCAAGAAAGCTTGTATCATGAGTACCACCTCCAGCTCGATTTGCAAAAGAAGACATAAATCGAGTCGTTTCATCATCAATCTCTTCAACTTCACTATCCGTACTACCTTCCTGATATTCCATTGAAGTACTAGGCCTAGATACAGATTCCAAATTCACCCCCTTTTCAATGTTTGATTGTTGATCATACAACCTAATAGTATTGGTCGTATGTTTATCTGTTTGGCCCATTTCATCAATACAAGTCGCCACTTATACAGTAGGAGTTTTGTTACGTATAGTATCCCCTCCATCCTCCACATCTATCATATCACTTAGAGCATCAAAGGAGTAATTGATGTGCGGGTTTTGCAACCTATGCACTTAGGTTTTACCTCTCAAGGGATCTTGAGAAGCTTACAACCCCCACCAGGCAGTGTACCTGACCGATGTAGTATAGTGAAGTGGCAAGTACCGAGGGATTGATCGTTCTCTCGGGGAATAGTGTCGTTAGGCTTGAAAAGCTACTCTAATCAGGTCTAAGGGTTGAGGGATGATTCTTTTTGTATTTTTATGTTTTATGAAAGCAAGTAAAAATCCCAGTTTTGGAAGGAGTGGGCGGAATTAGTTGCTAGCCAACTAACCCAAATATCTACTTTTGCAAATAAAATAAAATAACAAGAAAATTAAAGTGGTTGTGAAACTTATATATGAGAAATATGTGTTTACTTAGATTTCCTTACTCCCTAGCTATCTTTTATATGTTAATTGGTTTGTTGTGATTATGTGGATGACGGGTTGTATTCCTTTAAACCATTCGTAGGGCCGTGTACGATCTTCCCTAACTCTATAAGCTCCTACTTCACTCCTATGTCGAGCCGATTTAAGCTCCTAACATGGGATCATTAGAATTCGCTCATGCATTAAATACAACCAAATAATCGTAGTACACATCCGATTCATGTTTCTTAAGACGTTCAAGCAAGTTACCGTATAGGAGGTTAGCCAGTTTTCTTAAGCCTAACATCGACTTCACCCAACCACAATAATCACAAGCAAACCAACAACATATAATCAATAGCTAGGTTTCATTAGATCTAAGCAAACACAATAAAGACCTAGCCTAGCATGTTAATTGAAAGACAAGCGTAAGATATAATCAAACAACACATAGACATATTGATTGATTTGAAAGAAGACTTATCTTTAATTAAACATCAAGGTTTCAAGGGTGAAAAACCCTTAAAAATACTGTAGAATACGAGCTAGGGTTTTTCCCAAAAGTTGCACACTAATGAATGAAAATTAGAAAAGTATATATAGATTTTACAAGCTGACGGCGTCACGTTCTAGTGCGTGACGCCGTCACCTCGCCGCCAAACTATAATTCGGATTGCTCAGATCCACTTCTGACGCCGTCCCCTTATAATTCTTCCAGGCCGTCTCCCTTTACCACATAACGTGACGGCCTAGGCGTCACAAAGCGTGACGCCGTCACAAAAACTCTCTGGGGCGTCTCGTGTAAACTTCGTATCCATCTCTTTGTCAAAGCGTGACGCCGTCACACAGCAGAACGTGACGCCGTCAGGTACTGTTTCCAGCATATTTTGAGACTTTGTCGTTTTCTTCACTTTTATGCTCCAAAAACGTCCAAAATAGCTTCTTTTCCAGATTTCCTCTCCAAAGTACCTAAAATGACAAAAGGAACGATTTAGGGCAATATTTGATCAAATAATTACGGATTATGGCTTAAATGACCCCCTAAAAGCGGTACACTTTTCGCTTCATCAAATACCCTTACACTTGAGATTTGCTTGTCCTCAAGCAAATGCACTTTTATTCCAATCAAAATATGAGCTAGGGGTCATTTAACACGAATATAAAAGTAATTACAACAAATAGTTATTCAACCCTAGTCATAATAAGCACGGAAATCATACACTAGTACCTCACAAATAGTGTTTGGATACTCTCATCTCTCGGGTGTTATAAACCTATATAACTAGATGGAAATGGAAGAAATATCACTCACTACCTGTCATAGCAAATAGATTGCCATAGGCTTGGGCAAGGATCAAAAATCTCCTCCACTAGGCGTAAGCACCTAAGATAAACTATCAAAGAGGGCTTTACAAAGGGTTATAATGTTAGGTGTAGGGATATGATAAACACGGTTTGGTTGGAATAAAAGGTATTTTTAGTGGTGGCGAGTTAATTATCTTGATCAAATACATGCACAAGGTGGCGTTGCTAAGCCAAGACTCGACTCGACTTAAGCTAATAATAAAATAACAAAAACATAAATAAAGATAAAATGAAACGGGATGGTAGTCCGTATGTTTTTTCTACTTTTCTTTTTCCATTTTTTTTTGCTTTTCTTGGTTTTTCGATTTTTTTTTTGATTTGCATACACTCTTGCCCTACCATCCAAAATAATACATCATAGGGGCCTCGGTTCTCCCCTTACACTTGAACTTTTACATACTTTACAAGTGACTATTCTAATGACTCGAATTAAGATAATTGAAAAACTTGGAGTACTTTAAAACATTCACGCACATATGGGGTAATAATCGACTTCTTCGCCATTACTCCATTACATTAGTACTTTACCCATGAGTCCCAATCGTCTCAAAACAATATGTACAAGGATATGACTCGACTTAGCAACCATGTAAGTAATAAGACAATTAACTAAGGGTTTAACAAATGTTTTCACAATAATGCACTAAAGATGAGTGCATACAAGGTAGGATAAGGCGATTTGGGTGTACATTTGGGTGGATTGTAAACAAATTCTTCCTTTAAGTAAAATGCTTAAAGTTAGAAACGAAAAGATAGGCTCAGAGGGGTGTACTAGGGGTATCGTGTACTAAAAATGAGTACAACGCTAAGGTGTGGGAGAATTACTTGACCAATAAAGTCAATGTAATTATAATACGGGTGTAAAACATGGGTTATCCTAATGCCTCTTATCATGTAGTAAATCTAACTACACGAATGTAGTCTCACTTGTGGATTTGGCATGGTCCTAACGCAAGTTCTAGAATCTATAAGCTACCGGTACACACACAAGCATAAAAAATGAATGCTTTTCCTAACAATTCTAGGGGTGAACCTCACATATTTGGGGGAATTTTTTTTTGAGTGGTACGGTTTTTGTGCTAGTAATACAATTCCCTATCCATGAGACGCTTATTATTCCTAAAGTATCACTTCTAAATGTTGTAAAAAATTTTAAATTTGCGCTAAAATTGCCCTAACCAATGTTTCTCTCAGTTTTATTACACAAGTACCATTGAACAAAACAAAAATCAAGCGTAAAAGCATTTTCTAAGGCGCTTTCATTTACCCCCTTACACTTAAACCAAACATTGTCCCCAATGTTCACATAAAAGATGTAAAAGTAGAGAAAGAAAGAATGAAACAAATACTCCCCTGATTTTTGATGTGGATCGTGTGGTAACATGGTTAGATCTTCTTCCAAGATAATGTAAAAGCTCCAAGCTCAAAGGGACTCCAAAAGCTTGATGTCACGAACTTGATTCCATGTTCACCTTCTTGTCCAAAATAACCTGTTAAACCTGAGAAAACAAACTAGGCAAACCTCGTGTAAAATCGGCGACAAAATCTATATAAGGATATAATGCTTGTGGAATGAAAATTTTGCAGATTCCTGGAATTAGAGGTGCAGTAATTTTTATAATCCAGCAGAAAAACTAAATTTTAAAACGTTTTCTGAATTTCAAAGGTTGACGCCGTCAGAATTGATCTGACAGAATCCTTATGTTTAATTTCCAGAAAATTTCTGGAAAAACAAATACCTTAACTCCTGGAATCCTGCAAAATTTCATTGTGACTCGATACAAGCATTTGACTCTAACAAATACTAATATGCATGTTTATTTTATATTATTACAATTCATGTTTCAATCCGTTCTTATAAACAATTTTAGATTTTCCTTACACTTATCTTTTGCAAAATACCTTTATATGTAGTTAAGACGAAGTTAAAAACAAATAAAGCATTTTCACAATTTTAATTTGAAACATGAATCAATAATGATAAAAATAAAAAATCCATACGGAAACAAATAAATTCAAATAAACAAACACAAAACAAATAAAGCTTGGGTTGCCTCCCAAGAAGCGCTTTTCTTTATTAACGAGTCTTGTAGCTAGACTCAAAGTCACTCTCTATTACGTGACCTCGTTGTTGGTCACGGTCTCTAGGTCATCCTTGGGTTTAGTCTTATATTCCGGACCTAGTTGCAAGCTTTCCTTGTAGAAACCAAATATCCTACTCATAACATAGTCTACTCCTCTACTTCTATCCTCATCATTCCTATAGTAGACCGCTTGCTTTTGTTCCATCTCGATGTTTGACAAGAGTCGGTATTGCTCTATCTTATATGGCATTTGGTAAGCTACATCATCGGTCTCGTCCTTGAACCTAACTATCCCTAGAGATGGGTCATAATTCATTTTAGAGGCCTCAACAAACGGCTTTCCAAAAACTACTTGAGTTAAACATGAATCAACTACCGGACGAATATCCTCAACAATCACGACGTCGGTGACGTAAGTGAAATTTCCTACATAGACATGTAGTCCCCTAACTCTACCTACAAAGTTGCTTATCCATCCCGTGCTAGGAAATGTCCTAAGCCCCAGTTGCTTTTTCATTATTAGATTGTAGTGGGCTCTAGTCATGATGTTTATGGGAGACTTAAGATCTATGTAAGCTTTCCAAACATGCAAGTGACCTATGTTGCATGGTATATTGATGTTGGAAGGGTCACTTATTTTGATGATTGGGTTACCTAGGAAGTATGGTGTCTCGGGGTCATCGAATAGATCTTTATGGTATGCACGTTCTTCCTTAGTGGGTAACCTATCGAAGTAGTTCTCTCCATCATCTACTTCTTCTACTTCCCGTTTCTTACTCTCCTCAACTTTCTTAACCTCCTCCTTATGTTCACTATCTATTTCATTTTCAGGGATTGGCTTAATAGTGATAACATTGACAAAATGGACATGTTTAGAGGATGAGGGGTCCTTGATTTGAGGTCCGCCATTTGTGTTCCTAGCGTCCTTATTTGATGATGGCACCCCTTGGTTGTTGAATGCTTTCAATAAGTTGTCTATCGTATTGGTCATCTCCGCTTGTTGTTGATTAAATTCGGATTCGAGCTTAGCCATACGAGCTTCTTGAGATGCCATATACCTAGACATCATTCCCTCGAGGTTATTGGTACTACCATAAGTATTGGAGGGATTGTTATTGAAAGTGCGGTTTGAGGATGAACCGTTGGGTTGGAAACGATTAGGTGGATTGGAAGAATTGTTTTGGGGCGTGTTTGGGTTTTGTTTCCACCTAAATTTTGGGTGATTTTTCCAAGATGGGTTGTAGGAATCACCGTAAGGGTTTGGCTCAGGTTTGAAAGTGTACCACTTCTCTCCCGCTCCGTCGGTACGCGAGGATGCGTAGTTCGCAAAAGCTTGTTCGGGGAGTTCCATGCAATCTCGAGTGTCGTGGGGACCACTACAATACTCGCATGAGGAAGTGATTTTGTTCACTTGGCTTGAAGGTTTAGGAGCCTCGTAGGATTTCATTAGATACTTGACTTGGTCCTCAAGTTCCATGATCCTACGGTTGGAAGTGCTTGAATTATTCGAAGGCAAAGATATTGCCTTGACCGTTTTATTCAAATCACGGGGATCATTCCAACTTTCGTTGTCATAGAGAGCAAGATCTTCTAGGAGTTCCTATGATTGTTCCGCACTTAGATCACGTAGCTTGCCACCGGCCGCTTGGTCAATGGTTTGCCTCGTGGGGATATTGATATGGTCATAGAAAACTTGGCCTTATACAATGTAATTCTTTATCTCTTTTCTCTTTATCATCGTAGTAGAAGCACTTCATCTTTCTTTACTTGATGTAAAGACAAAGGGTTTTCTTGAAGGTGTAAAAGTGGGTTCGAACAACATCGACATTTCTCATTTTCAATTTGCGGATGATGCTCTCATAATGAGAAAATGGTCAAATGCAAAAGTCGTTTCAACTTGGCTTCTAGGTTACTCATGACACCATCTGAATAGCGTCTACTCTTGGTTGCCAAGCTTCATCACCCCCTCGTACTTACCTTGGTCTTCCTATTCGAGCAAACAGGAAAAAAGTAGCAACTAGAAACCCACTATTGAAAAGTTTCACAAGTGTCTTACCTCTTGGAAGGCAAACTCTCGTATCAAGCTAGAGTCACCCTTCTTAAATCGGTTCTTTGTGCACTTTTTTTTGGGTAAAAGGTGTTTAAGCACACCCGACACCAAAAAATATTTAAATACATAGGATGTGAGTAAATCCCACATCTCAGCCCGTTACATAGACGGGAAAACAAACGCACCAATTGTGCTTCAGACCGAACCTATCATAAGAATGACAAACCAAACCTGTAAACCTACTGTGACAACTACTAACGACAATATTACATTAGACTCACATCTACAATAACCCTATCATTTACTTGACATCGATGAGTGATATCGAATGCATTACAAAATGCCAACTATTACTCGATTAGTCCAAAAGTATCCTTCTCATAACCTTCATAAATATCATAATCTTCATCCTCAAGAAAGCTTGTATCATGAACACCACCTCCAGCTCGATTTGCAAAAGAAGACATAAATCAAGTCATTTCATCATCAATCTCCTCAACTTCACTATCCGTACTACCTTCTTGATCTCCCATTGAAGTACTAGGCCTAGATACGTATTCCAAATTCACCCCCTTTTCGATGTTTTATTGTTGATCATACGACCTAATAGTATTGGTCGTATGTTTATCCGTTTGCCCTACTTCATCAAGACAAGTCGCCACTTGTATAGTAGGAGTTTTGTTACGTACAGTATCCTCTCCATCCTCCACATCTACCATGTCACCTAGAGCATCAAAGGAGTAATATTTGTACCTTTTTTAGCATTCACTCCCTTTGCATTCCCTTGTGACGTGTATGTCTTCTTATTATGTTGAACCGGTTTATAGGTCATGTGAGATTTCAAACCAATATGAAGACCCCGAACAATATGCTTTTGAACCTCCACATTCTTCAACACATCTGAATTAGTTTTCTTTGTAGACTTCACATATGAATCAGATACAATTTTCTTAGGACATTGATCCAACGAATGACCAAATAACTTACAAGTTGGACATCTAATTGGCTGCCACTCATATTCAACCTGAATAGTGTGGAAGATATATCAATCACCTTCAATTTTAGGCACAACCACAACAAGCATATCTTTCAACTCAATGTCGGCACGAATATCAATCATGGCTCTCGTGATAAGTGGCACATCAATGGGGTTCCAAGTTTTATAGCAATATCACTCAATCCATCCTCCGTGAATGCCGTGATTGGCACATCATGGAGTTTAACCGAAGACAATACACTCTTCGAGTCTTCCTTAGACACATTCACCAAAGGAGACCATTTACAAATAATCAATGGAACATTACGTATCATCCATGGACCATTTCCAAGCATTGATTCCATACCAGTATTATAATTAAATTTGAAGAAGAAATTACCTTTCGATTTTATCATATAGCGAACAATACCAAATCTACCCCACATATTATCTTGGTGCATGATGAGTATGCAAATACTCATCATTTTGTTACCATTTGAACCCACAAAAACAGCCAAAAACACACAAATGACCACAAAATGTTACAAATTTCATTTAAATGTGTTTTTATGTGACTTATGAATAAAAAGACTAAAAACAAGTGAAAAACATGCAAAATATACCAACTTGTCACTTTTAGTCCCTAAAGTATCACATTTGGCAAAACTAGTCCCTGAAATTTGCAAGAATTGTCAGAATTTAGTCTAAAGGTTTTAAATGAATGAAAGAGTCAACTTTAGTCTTGAAGTCAAAATGTTCACAAATAGTCCCTGGATAAAAGTTTCACAAATTGGCAATTTCAACCCTCAAGTTTAAAAATGCAAAAAATAGTCCCTGGGCTGTTCAAAACTTAGATTTTATCAGCAAAATACCTTGACTATTCAGTAATTACAATTTGGACATTTTGAATAACTTTTGGGAAATACATAATTAGTCCCTCCAAAATCCAAAATTTTTTAGATAACTACTATTGCAAATAAAATAAAATATCTAAACTATTGTGGTGGTGAAAACTATATGGAGAAAAGTTGTGTTTACTTAGACTTCATTACTCCCTAACTATCTTTTACCGGTTAATTGATATGTATGTTACTTGTGTGGATGAAGGGTGTATTCCTAATAACTCATGGAGTGGCATACATATCTCTCCAATTCTATGAGCTCTTATCTCCTCCTATGCCATGCACGGCACAACCATAAGGATTGTAAACAGTGGCTCATGCGTTAAATACTACTTTAATAGCCTAGTATGCCTTGGCTACATGTTTCCCAAGACGTTCAAGTACGTTACCATAAAGGAGGTTGGCCAGTTTTCTTGAGCCTAACATTGATGGAACAATCATCCCAACAAACAACAACACATCAATTAACCAATAATTAATAGTTAGGTTTCATTAGATCTAAGCAAACACAAGAAGAATTTAGCCACACATGTTAATTAAAAGACAAGCAAAAGAGATAATCAACCAACACATAGACATATTGATTGAATTGAAGTGAAGACTTATCTTTAATTAAGCATGAGAGTTCCAAGGGTTGGAAACCCTAAAAAGTACATAAAATTCGTCTAGGGTTTGGTGCCAAAAGTTCACAAAGTTCCCCTTTAATGAATGAAAAATAGAAAACTATATATAGATTTTACATTCTGACGGCGTCAG
>LBNU01020290.1:50549-61812 GCA_014162995.1 Artemisia annua | reverse complement strand
TTGGACTAGTTTGTATATTCTTAATCATCACGTACCCTTCAATAATCCCATGTCTTATTCCTACCCTTTAACTTAGTGTATTTATTAAGTGTGTTGACATGTAGTTACCATCCGAGTTTTTGAGGAATTAGATAACGTGCCAGCGATCTAAGGGTCATCCTTAGTGAACATCCGTTATTTGGTGAATCAAAGATTCGCGCCAGCGATCTATTGTGTTGGGCACGAGGTATTTGCATTTAAGTTTATTAAACCTTTTTAGCCTAAACCCGAATAAAAGACCTCTTTGATATGTAGACTTGGTGCTTACGCCATTGCGGTGTAGTTTTATTTCTTGTACAAGCTTATGGTAATAATAAGATCATGACTGAGCAATAAGTGTGATTTATCATATACGCCACCCCATATATGAGTGTTATGAGTGAATTATATCTTATTCTTCCTTCGTGAGGTGTTTTAGAAGTGTTAGTCGAGCAAGAAAATCGTTGGGTATTGTCAAACATCTCAATGTTTCATTTATAAAAGCTTAACAAGGATGATCTAACTTGTACTTGTATAAGGAGGATTCTCATCACAATTTTTCAGAAATCACTTTCGTTTACCATGTGGATATTTAGTTTTCTTTTAGATTTGCTTGAGGACAAGCAAAGTTTAAGTGTGGGGGATTTGATAACGCTCAAAGTTAACATGTTTTTAGAAGCGTTATTAGTGTTTTTGTGTATGTTATTTGGTTACTTTTATATGCTTTTGCCACTAAATCGTATCAAAGTATGTTTTTGTAGCATATGTAGCCAAATGTAGGAAAAACGGAGAAAAAGTGAAGAAAATGAAGTATATGCGATTACACGAAGATTCCCAAGTTTAAAGTCCAATCTGTGACGCATTTCATAAGGAGAACCTAAGTTTTTGTCATCTCAAAGTTCCAAGTTCAGAGTTAATCAAGTTTGGATAGTGCATATGGATCTACGCAAGAAAAAGTCAACATCAAAGTTACACAGAACTGACCATCCGATCGGTTGGAGTCCATCCGATCGGATGGCCAGAATTACCACCACCATCCGATCGGTTCCAACCCGCAACCGATCGGATGCAGTTCACTGCCTGTTTATACAAACTTCTTGTGCATGAATCTTGGCCTTTTGTTCCATTGTTCTAGGCCCTTCTTAGTGTCTTGTTGTCCAAGCTCCAGCATTTATGTCCCTATTCATTACTAGGAGTATTTGACAAGCCTAAAAGGAACCCAAGAGTACACCATTGAACACATAATTCAAGAGATCATTTACTCTCATTACTACTCTCATTTACTAGCATCATTGTTGGGTTTTAGGAACTCTGCTTCTGAATAAAGTCAATTTGCTGTTGGAAATTGCAAGACTCTGCTGCTCAGAGTTTATTATAGTATTGAGTCGTGTATTTATAGTAATGATTGTATTAAATATTCTATAGGTTTAGAATATCGTTTGTTTGTGTAAGAAGTCATTGTAAACCATGTAGGGTTCCTTGTCTATAAAAGGAGATCCCTAGGGTTAGAGAATGTACGTGTATTAGAAAAGTCGATTCACTTCAAGGTTGTAAAACCCTAGCATTGTAAGATTGCTCGTATTCAATATATTGAAGTGTTTAAGTGTGAAGTAAATTGTTCTTGTGTTCATCTTAAGTTAAACAATATATTCCGCGTGTTGTTTAAGTTATAATTCAAGTCAGCTTCTATACTAGATCGTTTGCTCAACTGGGATCAACAAGTGGTATCAGAGCTTGTGATCTAGAAGCTGTGATCAAGAAGAACTCAAGTACTCGTAAGTTCTGTTCATTACAACAACTGAAGCCATGGGTGATGACACACATATGGTTACTGCATCCAAGGTACCAATGCTCAAGCAAGGAGAATATGAGCTTTGGAAGATGCGCATCAGGCAATATATGCGCATGATTGACTACAAGATGTGGAATGTCGTGCTGCAGGGTGACCAGTTTCCTAAGGTTGTCGATGGGAAGGAGTTACTTATCAAAAGCAAGGAAGATGAAGATCTAAGAAAGCTGGAGATCAAGACTCACAGTATTCTTTTAATGGGAATACCTAATGAGTTTCAGGTTGATTTTGAAAGCTGTGAAACTGCTAAGACTCTTATGGATGCTGTTGAGACAAGGTTTGGTGGCAATGATGCTACCCGAAAGTCAAGAAAGAATGTCTTAAAGCATCAATTTGAAAACTTCACTGCTTTAAGTGGAGAGAATCTTGATGGTACGTATAACAGGCTTCAAAAACTTATAAGCCATTTGAAGCTTGTGGGTTACTCAGTTCCTGCTGAAGATATCAATCTCAAGTTTCTCAGAAGTCTTGCTCCAGAATGGAGAATGCATGCTGTTGTGTGGAGAAACAAAGATGATTTTGACACAATGAGCTTGGATAATCTATACAACAACTTAAAAGTATATGAAACTGAGATGAGCCACTCATCACTTTCATCTACTTCATCTACTGCAGCTCAGAATATAGCTTTTGTGTCATCTAAAACCTCTAACACTTCAGATACTCACTCTGCTGCTTATGGTGTATCTGCTGCTAGCACTAGCAACTCTGCTGCTGGTTCTAACAATAGTGATAACATGAGTGATGCTGCTATCTGTGCATTCTTGGCTGATCTTACTACAGGTACTCAAGTTTTAAATCAGGATGCTGATCATATTGATCCTGATGCTCTTGAAGAGATTGATTTGAAGTGGCAGATGGCTATGTTAACCTTAAGAGCAAGAAGGTTCTTGAAGAGAACTGGAAAACAGCTTAAGTATAAGCCTCAGGGTAACATGGGATTTGACAAATCCTTGATGGAGTGCTACAACTGTAATAGGAAGGGGCACTTTGCCAAGGAATGCAGAGCTCCAAAGAAGATAGTAGAAATTCCCAAGAAGACTGAACCTGAGTCAAAGCCTTCTACTGCTTTGGTGTCTTGTGATGGGTTAGGTGACTATGACTGGAGTGACATGGCTGGAGAAGAACCACAACAAGGTTTCATTGCTGAAGTGAAGACTCTAGGGCATAACTTTGCTCTTATGGCCTATGCTTCTTCATCATCTGGTTCTGACTCTGAGGTATCCAATGAGTCAAATGATTCTACTTGTTCTTTTAAATCTTGTGTTGACACTATAGAAGAACTTAAAACTAGGAATGATAGTCTTAGGCAAAAAGTTGAGTCCCTAAAACTTGATAACTTAAGTTATAAAGTAGGAATTCAAAATGTTGAAAGGAGACTAGAATATCTTAAAGATATGGAATTGGAATATGTTGATAGAATTAATGTACAAGATGGTGAGCTTTTTGTTAAAAATGTTGAGATTGAAACACTTAAAAGAAAATTAACAGAAGCAGAACAAGCTAGAGATGAGGCTCTTGCAGATAAAGAGAATCATATTGTAAGAGTGGAAAAACAAAAGTTTGCCTCAACTGCCATAGATCATACCATTCAGTGTCAATTAATGAGAAGAGGTAGTGGCATAGGATACTCTGAAGTAGCTCCTCCAATGAAAAGTGCCTTTGCACCACCAGGAAAGGAGTTATCCTTTATGAGTATAACAGAAGATATCAAACCTAGTAAAGAAACCAGTAATGTACCCATTCAAACAGCTAGGGTTGATGATAAAAGGTATTCTGATGAACCTATCATTGAAGATTGGGTTTCAGATAGTGAGGATGAACAGACTGAGCCAACACTAATTGTTAAACAGGAAGAAATTCCTAAAGTTGATGAGTCTAGAATTAATCAGGTAAAGTTCCTGAAACCTGTGCTAGGTCATAATATGTCTAGAAAAGTGATTGAGTATAATGAGGTACCTAGACATCACATGAATAGGTTTATCAACAAGCCTAGGGATAATCAGAGGAATTTCAATAACCTAGTTTCTCACAAATTAGGTAATGATTTTCAATTGAAAAAGAAGGCATGTTATAAATGTAGTAGTTTTGAACATCTTATTGCAAATTGTAAGGACTACCAAAAACCTGTTTGGAACCAACATACAAGAGTGAATCATCAAAACTTTTCAAAAGGACTCACTCTCCTTCCAAAAGACAAATGGTTCCAAGAGCAGTGTTATTGAAATCTGGTGTTACTAGATCTATTGTAACTGCTCAATCAAACAGGCCTTTTCATAATAAAATAACTGATTCTACTGCTAATACAAAAGTAGACTCTGCTGCTAAGGCAAAAGACTCTGCTTCTATTTCAAAATCTATAACAGATACAGTTGTTGGAAATCATTTTTATGTTGTAAAGGCCTCAGCTTGCTGGACTTGGAAACCAAAATCAAATGCTTTATCTAAAGTTTCCAATACCAGCAGTGCATCAATGGACCTAACTAAGTACAAATATGTTGATGCACAGGGCAGATCTAAGTCGGTAATGGCTTGGGTCAAAAAGAGAAACTAATTTCTTTACTTTTATGTGCAGGGCAATCTTCAAGATGATCTAAAAGACAAAGGAATAGTTGATAGTGGTTGCTCTGGACATATGACAGGAGACATATCCCAACTTGAGGATTTTGAGCCAATGGAGAATGGTGGATATGTTGCCTTTGGTAATGATGTCAAAGGAGGAAAGATTATAGGTACTGGTACAATCAAAACTGGAAGTTTGGATTTTGAAAAAGTGTTCCTTGTGGATGGACTTAAGTTCAACCTCTTTAGTGTCTCACAAATGTGTGACAAAAGGAATTTTGTTCTTTTTACTGATACTGAATGTCTTATCCTTTCTCCTGACTTTAAGTTGCCAGATGACAAATTTGTGCTACTAAGAGTCCCTAGATCTGATAACATATACAGTGATCATATAAAGAACATAGTTCCCAAAAGAGCTTTAACT
Source organism: Artemisia annua (assembly GCA_014162995.1). Taxonomy (NCBI): domain Eukaryota; kingdom Viridiplantae; phylum Streptophyta; class Magnoliopsida; order Asterales; family Asteraceae; genus Artemisia; species Artemisia annua. The sequence continues at coordinate 56,959 of LBNU01020290.1, read as the reverse complement.
TGTCTACTTGCAAAGGCCACTATTGATGAATCTAAACTATGGCACAGGAGACTTGGACATTTGAATTTCAAAACTATAAACAAATTGGTCAAGGGAAATCTTGTAAGAGGATTACCTTCAAAAGTTTTTGAAAATCATGAAACCTGTGTTGCTTGTCAAAAGGGTAAACAACAGAGAGTATCTTTTAAGTCCAAAGTTGTTAATACCATTTCAAAGCCTTTACATTTGCTTCATATGGATTTATTTGGACCAGTTTATGTGAATAGTCTGAATAGGAAGCAATATTGCCTAGTTGTCACAGATGATTTTAGCAGGTTTACATGGGTATTCTTTCTAGCTTCTAAGGATGAAACCACTGAGATTCTTAAAGAATTCATCACTAGAATAGAAAACCTAGTTAATCATAAAGTTAAGATAATCAGATGTGATAATGGAACTGAATTTAAGAATTATGCTATGAATCAGTTCTGTGTGGGTAAGGGTATTTTAAGACAATACAGTGTTGCTAGAACTCCTCAACAAAATGGTGTAGCAGAGAGGAGAAATAGGACATTGATTGAGGCTGCTAGGACTATGTTGTCAGATTCTAAGTTACCTATACCTTTTTGGGCTGAAGCAGTGAACACTGCCTGCTTTGTTCAGAATAGGAGTAAGGTAGTTAAGCCTCACAATAAGACCCCTTATGAACTATTCCATGGTAAAAAGCCAATGATAGCTTTCTTTAGACCATTTGGGTGTCCTATTACCATCTTAAATACCAAAGACCAGTTAGGCAAGTTTGATGAGAAGGCTGATGAAGGTTACTTTGTTGGATACTCTATAAATAGTAAAGCTTTCAGGGTGTTCAACAAGAGAACTAGATTTGTAGAGGAGAATTTGCTTATTAAGTTTGATGAGTATAAACCTAATACTGCAAAGACAGAACCTGAGTGGTTGTTTAACATTGATATGCTGACCAAAACTATGAATTATGAGCCAGTTATTGCAGGTGTAGATACTAACCATGATGCAGGTACAAAAGACATTGCTTCTGCAGCAAAAGATGCAAAGAAATCCACACCTCAAGAAGAATTTATTCTGGTTGAAAAATGGAAGCTTGTTCCAACTATTGTTCCCACTCAGGAGACCAACAGCTCACAAGATGATCATTCTCCCAAGGGAGATGAGGGGGAAGGTCTGAAATCATCTAGTGAAGCACAAGTGATTAATGAAGGTGTCACAAAGGAAACTGCTTCCAGCAGCAGTTTGTCTGATATCGCTGCTACACCTGCAGACAACTCTGCTGCTGGCAACTATGCTGCTGAGCAAACTGCTTCTCCAGAGATACATAAGTTTTCTACAGTTGACACAAAAGGCATATCCTTGGTTGATACATCTTTTCAGGATGATCCAGAGATGCCTGGATTGACTGAAATATATGAAGATACAGATGATGAAGCCCTTGATGGTGAAATTTTTGGTGCTCAGACTGACTTCAACAACATGGAACTCAACATTCCTGTCAGTCCTACAAAGACAACAAGAATTCATAAACATCATCCAAAGGAAAATATTTTGGGAGATCCATCATCTAATGTTCAGACAAGGAACAAGACAGGGGAACTGTTTCACAAAAGTTTCTTTGCTAGATCTTTACATCAAAGGAATAGTCATAAAGATCTACAGAATTGCCTTTTTGCTTGTTTTCTATCACAAATAGAACCCAAGAATGTATATAAAGCCTTACAAGAATCAAGTTGGTTGGAAGCTATGCAGGAGGAACTTCTACAATTCAGATTACAAGAAGTTTGGACTTTGGTTGATCTACCTAATGAAAAGAGGGCTATTGGAACAAAATGGGTTTTCAGATGTAAAAGAGATGAAAGAGGCATTGTGGTAAGAAACAAAGCAAGATTAGTTGCTCAAGGATACACACAACAAGAAGGCATTGATTATGATGAAGTATATGCACCTGTAGCAAGGATTGAGGCCATTAGACTGTTTTTGGCATTTGCTTCATATAAAGATTTTGTAGTGTATCAAATGGATGTGAAAGGTGCTTTTCTGTATGGGGAAATCAAAGAGGAGGTTTATGTTTCACAACCACCTGGTTTTGAAGATCCAAATTTCCCTGACAAAGTGTATAGAGTTGATAAAGCACTGTATGGTTTGCATCAAGCTCCCAGGGCATGGTATGAAAAGTTGTCTACCTATCTTTTAGAATGTGGTTACACTAAGGGTAGGATTGATAAAACTTTGTTCACTAAAAAGACTAAAGATGATATTCTGCTAGTTCAAGTCTATGTTGATGACATCATTTTTGGTTCTACAAGCAATGCTATGTGTGAGGAGTTTGAGAAGATAATGAAAGACAAGTTTTCCATGAGTTCTATGGGAGAACTTACTTTCTTTTTGGGATTACAAGTGAAACAAAAGGAAGATGGCATATTTATTAACCAAGATAAATAAGTGGCTGATATTTTAAAGAAGTTTGGATTCACAGATGCCAAGCCTGCAAAGACTACTATGGAGAAAGACAAACCATTGCTAAAAGATGAAGAAGGCAAAGATGTGGATGTTCATGTGTACAGATCAATGATTGGTTCGTTGATGTATCTTACAGCATCAAGACCAGATATTATGTTCTCTGTTTGTGCATGTGCAAGATTTCAAGTTACTCCTAAAGAATCACATCTAAATGCAGTCAAGAGAATCTTTAGATACTTAAAGCATCAGCCAAAATTGGGGATTTGGTATCCTAAGAATTCACCTTTTGAGTTAGAGGCTTACTCTGACAGTGATTATGCTGGGTGTTGCTTGGATAGAAAATCCACAACAGGAGGATATCAATATATTGGAAACAGGTTGGTGTCATGGCAATGCAAGAAACAAACTGTGGTGGCAAATTCTTCAATAGAAGCTGAGTATGTGGCTGCTTCTAGTTGCTGTGGTCAAGTGCTTTGGATGCAAAATCAATTGCTGGACTATGGGTACAACTTTTTGAACACCAAAATACATATAGACAATAACAGTACTCTGTGCATAATTAAAAATCCTGTTTTTCACTCTAAAACAAAACATATTGAGATAAGACATCATTTTATTAGAGATTGCTATGAAAAGAAGTTGATTCAAATTGTTAAAGTCCATACTGATCAAAATGTTGCAGATCTACTTACCAAACACTTTGATGTGGGTAGATTTCAATATTTGGTTGCAAGTATTGGTATGATCAATCTTTAGAAAAACTTATCTCTATGTGTTCTTGTCAAGTTTTGTAAAAGGATTTGTACTGTTATTGCTCTCAATAAGTTTGTTGTATATTGCTTTAAGTGAATCTGCTGCTAAGTCTACTCTGTTGCTATTGGAAACTCTGCTGCTGAGTTAGATTTTGCAATTTTGGACTTGTTTGTTTTGTGTTGTTGGACTAATCTTTTGCAGGATAAGTTAAGCATGGATGTGTGTGCAAAGTGTACAAGGAAGAGATTAAAACATAAAAGTAAATTTTATTCCATCATCAAAGGAAGCATTACACAGAAAGTACCAACAAAACACAAAAGAGTCTACATCAAAGATATACTTCCTAACAGGCCAACTACATGGGCCCTTTCCCTTTGTCCTTTGGATCATGCTTCTTCTTCAAGTGCATATCCTTGGTCCATACCCTCTTGCAAGCAAGACCAACAACAACTTTGAGGGGAGGCCTTCTTGATGATTTAGAGGACTCAGGAACTGAAATAGAAGGCAAGGGAGGCATGTTTGACATAGCTGCTTGCAGTGCTTGAGCAAGGGCATTTGGAAGCTTCTTAGCAAGATCAGCAATATCTTCCTCATGAGGACCCCTCGATGTTCCTTCACCTCTTGAAGTACCCTCACCTCTTCGAGTGGTGGGTGCTTGATAGTTTCCATGCCATGGAAGATAGGCAGTATTGATGTCGTGTTTGAATTTTCGAGCCTGTTCTTTGGTTCTGCTTCTTCTACGGGGAGGACGGTATGGTGGCAAGTATGGTGGCATTGGCATGATGTCGTTTGGGTTGTCAAACTCTGAGTCAGAAGAATCAGAGGAATCGGAGGAGAGGTTAATCACTACACGTTTTGGTGCCATTATGAGATAGAGATTGCTTTTCGAAGAGAGATTGATTTGATTAAAGAAAGTGATTAGGGTTTGATTTGTTTTATAATTGGAAGTGATCGGATTCTCTTCTTATAAAGAATTAAAATTGGGAAAATAATTAATGTGTAGTTGGTGATTAGCATTAATTATGGAAATTTTAGTGGAAAGTTTGACTTTTGACCGATTGACCAAGAAGTTTCAAGATACAGTTAATTCTGCTGCTAGCCAAAACCATTCTGCTGCTAGTTATATGACTCTGCTGCTGGTGGTGCTGCTACTTAGGGTTCTGCTGCTCGGTATAAAAGTGGAAGGGCGGTTATGTAACTTCCCAAATCAAGTTAAAAACCTAATTGATTCTCACAATTAGTTTTTATACGCTCCTAATTGACATATAACCGTGCATAACCTTTCCATTACAACCACAATCAAAAATCCCCAAATTCACAAACCTTGCGCTCATGGAGATTACACGCACTTGGGCTTGTGAACACAACAATATTGCACTTCTTGATGCAAATTCAGTACCAAATGAGTTTAAAGAGATGGTGCATTTTCTTAATGCTAGTTCTATCAAGTATGCATTATCAGTTAACCCAACGATTTATCAATCCTATATCAAGCAATTTTGGGTTACTGCTAAGATCAAAACTCACAAGGGTGAAAATTATATTGCTGCTATGGTGGATGATCAAAAGGTGTTTGTGAGTGAATCCATCATTAGGGATACTCTTCTCTTTGATGATGAGGATGCTCCTAAGGTTCTGGTGAAAGCTGATCTGTTTGCTGGGTTACAAACTTTGGGATATGAGAGGAAAAACAATGGTTTAAAATTTCAAAAAGGTCTTCTCTGTTCTCATTATAAATTTTTGGTTCGTACTCTTTTACACTGTTTGAGTTCTAAAACTTCTGGGTGGAATAAGTTCAGTGCACCCATAGCTTCTGCTATGGTGTGTCTGTGCAATGGAAACCCTTTTAATTTTTCAAACTTGATTTTAGAGGGTATGCTTAAATCACTGAGGGAGGGGGGAACTTCTTTACTTTATCCTAGATTCATTCAATTGATTGTTGAAAACAGAATTAAAAAGGTCAGAGCACATAAGGCTATTTATGAGGATGTACCTTTGGTGCCTAAAATGTTTGCATTTTTGATTAAAGATGGAAAAGGTTTTTCTGGCAAAGTTACACCATTTTTACCTTATATGGTGAAACTTGTGCAAAACAATCAGGGTGAAGGATCAGAAAACCCCACTGATTCCCAACACACACCCACTTTTGAAAGTTCAAATGAAGTTTCCTCTCCACAAACTGAAAAGACTCAAACACATAGGACAACCTCAAAGGACACTGAGCATTCTCAGGCTAGTGTCAGGATGGAAAATCAAAATGAGACTGTCTTAGGTGATGGAGAAGGCAGATTGGAAAGGGCTGACACTACTGCTACTAGCTTAGCAGCAGAGCAGGACAGTGTTAACATCAATAAGACCCAATCCAAGGCAACATCTAGTGATGAAGGTTCTTCTGAACCTGAATCCAGTGATGGAAACCCTAGCCAAATGGAAAACATAGGGGGTTCAGGTGATCAAACTAGGTTTGATACTGAGCTTAAGTCCAAAGATTCACCTCTCAGGGAAGGTCACACATCCCGAAGTGATGAGGACAGATCTGTTACTAAGGAATTGATGGATGAAACTGTACACAATGACAATGTCCATGATTCACCTCTTGGACCAGGTAACACAGGTCGAAGTGATGAGACTAGTATGAAACAAGTTAAGGAATTGATGGCAAATTGTACCACTTTGGAGAAAAGATGCTCATCTTTGGAGGAAACAGCTTCTGCACAATCCAAACAAATCACTAAAATGCAAAAACAGATGAAGATGCTACTCAGTTTAAAGAAATCAAGATCTTCAACCTTCAAGAAATTTAAGAAAGTGGGAACTTCCAAGCTTATTGGATCCTCTTCTCTATCTACTGCTATGGAGGTGGATGCTTCCAAACAAGGGAGGAATAATTTGGAGAAAACAGGGGAGCATAAAATTTTGGAAGAAAATGTTGCTGATGATGGTTTGGTATTGGGATATGATATGGAGGTTGATAGTGGAGATGGTGATGATGCTGCAAAGTATGTAGTTACTGATAAAGAAGGGCATGAAGCTGTTTTGGAAAAGCTTGTGGAAAAAGAAGAGTTGGTGGATAAGCTTAAAACTCTGGAACCTGAACAACTTGTGAAAGCTTCAGAGGTGATGACTGAGGCTATAAAGGAGTTAGGAGAAGATTTGAATAACTCTGTTGCACCAGATAACTCTGCTGCTCA
>LBNU01020288.1:65822-94209 GCA_014162995.1 Artemisia annua | reverse complement strand
GTGTTAACTGCATATATGTAGAAACAAATAAACACTTAAAAAGTAAACCTAAAGAGTCTAAACGTAAACTGGTTACGGTTTAACAAATGTTCGAACACGCACCAATACTGCATATATCCAGTTTTACACTATGTTTTTTAGTTAAACCCGAAAGTATACCTAAATAGTTCATTGCTTTCGGCTTTAGGAAGTTACAAATACACACAGAAATGAAGAAATGTAACCTTAGAAATGTTGAGGGAATCTATGATGGAGACAGTATCTTTGACCAGGTCAACGAAAGATGTCTTCTCGGGTTCAGCAGGGATGTCGGATAGTCCATATCCTCTGTAATCTGGTGCAACTGCTCTGTATCCCGCTTTTGCGACTGCTATCATTTGATGGCGCCACGAGTACCATATCTCCGGGAACCCGTGAAGGAATATCACCGCTGGTGATGACTCAGATCCAATCTCAGCTACATGGAGGTTTAACCCGTTGACTTTAATGTAACTGTGCTTTATTTCTTCCATTCACAGTGTATGTGTGCAGTTTTTTTTCCAAATGGTCAAAGGTGGTGTGTTTTTTTAAGGTTGTTGGAACTTGGAACATGGAACATTGTCCACTTTGTGCTTTTTAATAAGTTAGAATATGGTCCACTGAGATTATTCAACTTTAGGTAACAAGGCACATGATAATTTTTGGCTCTATATAGGGATTTGTACAGTATGGGTAAATATGGCTCACAAGAAACAATTAAGGACTTATGTAACTAATTCGTCTTGTGTTAGACACATGCTGTATAGTAGGAACGAGTTTGGATTAGGGTGGTGGCAATCATGCCTCCCAAAAAACCTCGTACCTCCCAACCCACCAATAATATCATTCCACCTCATTCATACTTTTTTCATACTACGTACCTCCCAACCCACCAACTAATTTNTTAATAATTAAAAGAACATTACATAATACTTGAAAAAAAAAACATAATTATATCTAAAAATCGATAGGCCATCTATATTTCGCCGCATACTCACGTTTCTTGGCAAGAGTGATTTCTCGCATAACCGGATTGGTTATGTGATCGTGCGGTTCGTTATAGAACTTCATCGCCCGAATCATAGCCTTTTCTTAAGCATTAGCGAGTTGTGCCGCCATCAACTTTTCGGCCAATTCATCCTTTGCACATTTTTTTTCCATCGCCTCCTCCAGCATTTGTGCTTTCTTTGCCGTGTAGTTCTCGAAGTTCTCAACAACACTATTCTTTTTCGACGCCTCACTAACGGTCTTTTTTCCTTTTCTTTACGTGTAGGAGTTGTGTCGTCATTTAGATCGGGAATAACAGTTTCGACATTGTCATTGCTTCCCGACTTGTAGTAGGTAGATATTGACGACTTTCTTCGTTTGTCGGAATGAGATGCCGAAGATGCTTGAACAAAACATGGTTGTTTCAACCATTTGTCTTCTCCCCTAACAACCTTCCATGCTTCAATATGAGTAAACGACTTGCCCTTATTTTTCTTATCATAATCGGTCATGGTATTAATCATGACGTTAATATCGTCACACCCACTCTCACGAATACGAGTCTACAATTATAAAAGTAAGANTGTTTCAACCATTTGTCTTCTCCCCTAACAACCTTCCATGCTTCAATATGAGTAAACGACTTGCCCTTATTTTTCTTATCATAATCGGTCATGGTATTAATCATGACGTTAATATCGTCACACCCACTCTCACGAATACGAGTCTACAATTATAAAAGTAAGAATATATAAATTAATACAAACATATAAATTAACACAAGTATATAAATTGACACAAACATATAAATTAACACAAGTATATAGTTTAAAAATTACTCGTTGGATGTATAGCCCGTTAAAGACACCCATGGCGGCATTCATATTTTGCCACTTTGTGTTCAAACTATGATGAGTTCGCGTAGTATCTTTCACGGTATCCTTGAAATGTTCCAAAATTCTACCCCGTTCATTCCCGACTTTTTTACATGTCGAGATATGAACCCACGCTTTAGCCAAAGCAACCTCTTCGACCGACGTCCAAGGCTTTTTATCCGCTTTAGTTTTTGTTTTCCCCATCTTCATCTAGTATATCAAATAATAACGTATAAAATTAGAACATATAAAATTATATCATATAAAATAATAACATATAAAATTATAACATATAAAGTAATAACGTATAAAATTAGAACATATAAAATTAACAAATAAACTAATAACGTATAAAATTATAACAAATAAAATAATAACGTATAAAATTATAACAAATAAAATAATAACGTATAAAATTAAAAATTAATACCGAATTGAGTCTCGTGAACAAACTCAACATCATCATCATCGTCACCATATAGAGGTAGTTCGCGTTCAACACTTGGTTCACGACGCGAAGGACCTTGATCACGGTAGTCACTAAACGGGTCGAACTCACTTATCATTGATATATTATATTGGTTTGGATTCATCGGTGGTGGAGGTTGGGTATAATATTGTTGTTGAAGGTATTGTGGATTCATCGGTGGTGGAGGTTGAGGATAGTAGCCCGATTGAGGGTATTGTTGATTCATCGGTGAAACTTGCGGACGAAAGCCCCGACCACGACCTCTTTTTGACGATGAAAACCTCTTGATTTTCTTTGATCCATGCTACACTTTTTTTTTTTACAAGTATGATATATAAGGATTTTAGTATATTTGAATTGGAAGTATACAATTGTAATGTTAAAGTCTAGTATATATAGGATTTTTTTTTTTTTTTTTTTTTTTTTTTTTTTTTTTTTTTTTTTTTTTTTNCATGTAACTGTAAAATCCAGATCAAAACACGTCGAACCAGACTCTGTGAATTGTCTCATACCAAACAAGCAAACTAGCAACAAAAGCTTCTCTTATTTAATAAGTATCATATTATAAGAACCCGAAAAGGGCACCGTACAAAGAGGGGCAGAGTCCCACACGCACACAGAACAACACATACACAATTACACATACCATACATACGTGGGACTAAGACTAAAACTTTTGTCAAATGTCTATGGATACATTTTTCATTTAAGGTGACTTATTAACTCAGGCCATGACGACAAATGACGGATTCAAATCAAACATCCTTAATGACCCGAGAAGGCTCAGAAGCACTGGCATTTGTTGCGATTGAGAAAATCGAGTAGGAGTTGATTCACCTCATCAGGGGATTGTTCGTGAACGAAATGAGAACCTTCAGGCAAGTATATGATTTCCAGGTTAGGCACATATTTCTTGACCTCCCCACTCTTCAAATATTCCTCCATTCCAGGAAACTTAAAAACGTAGTCTTTTTCACCCATTATAAACAGCGCTGGAGCTTCTACTTTCAGTTCATCTGGATCTTGTTTCTGAGATTCAACTTTTTCAGAGAATGACCTACAACAGTTAACAACGTTAAGAACACTAAAACACATGTTACATAGTGAAAAAAATAGTGCAAATTTGAAGTATTATCGTTTTCAAGATACATCTTGTACCAACTTGATGTGACAATAGTAGTAACATATTATTATCAAAAGGGTTGTTTGATTTCCGGTTGAATAAAGATATGATGCATGGATATTCTTATTCAACATGTTATGATATTAATAATATAGCAGGTCTGATATAATTTACCTGTACGGAACTTGAAGTGCGGTCTGAAATCCAGATTTTTCATACAAAGCACCATAGACCGCAAGATCATCCTCTGTGAACCAAGAGGGTAGAGGAGTGGATGGTTCCACCAAATCCATTATCTCTTGGTTTTCAGGGGCTATCGGGATTTCACTTTTAGAGAACAATATGTAGATGTTTTTCACCACTGTTTTAGCATCAAGGCGGCCGAAATCAGCTTCAGCTCTTCCTGGTTCCTAGTGAAAATTTCAGATATAGATTGCGGTGAACATTAGGTCTAACAATTATTTTCAGTTATATCCCCATACCCCACCCCGGCGGGATTGCCGGATTGGGTATGTTGGTGTAATTATTTTTAGTTATATGGTGGCCGTTGACATTATAGATATAATAAAACTCTCATTAGTGAGGGAGTTCTTAGTGAGTGAGGGAGAGTGTGTACCATCCATCTCCGGATGTAGAAACCTTCAGGGAGTGGCTGATGATTTACGGGACGATTAGGACGCATAAATGGCACACCAAGTGTTACAACTCCTGCAACTTTCTCTGGATAGAAAAGTGCAAACCTGTAGGCTACCATAGCTCCAAAGTCTTTAGCAACAACAAATACCTAAAATGTGCAGAAATATGATCAAGGTAGTCACTCGGTGTCCAATATTAGCATCCTTAACCTTTACATACTATATTAATAAGACGAAAGGCAGGCACAGCACAAACATTTTGTGAAATATTTATCGTCATCTATCTTCTGAATATCCTCTTTCTCAACAATGGATTTTAAAGTAGCACCATTGCGAATAGGAACATATTGTGTATTGTCATGATGCCTGTAGAATGATGGCGCATAACCTTTCTATATAATCATGTTTCAACAAAAAGTCACGGTAACATTTATATAATTACTAATTCCTTATTGTTACATATGAATAGCTGTATCAAGAACTTTACTGCAATGACTATAATATGGATGTGAATCAATATAACTTTATCTTAACATACTTTTATGATTTATTTATTTATTTACTAGTTGTAACCTACATGTCCAACGTTCAGCGGGAATTGTACAGCACTACCACTCCCAAAGCCGCAAGCAAGGTTTCAACTAAAAACCTTAATGGAAAGATACTCCTAGGCCACGTCCTCGAGCTTAATCTTATAAAGGGCTCAAATGTTTCTTTTGTACCAATATGGGAACTGGGACGGGTTCTTACAGCGGGTATCCTACTAAATGTTTTGAAAACCGTGTCTTTAATCGACCCGGTCGAGTCACCGGTTCGACCATCGGGTCAACCCCGTTTTCTTATAAAAAACTTTTATTTCCAACAATACATCCATATATTGAGGAGGTGTTTGTTTCATGTTATATAGCTGGCTTATGGCGTATCTGGTTTTGGGCTTATGTTTCAAAAGCTCACTAGGAGTGGGCTTATAGAATATAAGCCCAAAACCAAATAAGCAATAAGCCGGCTATATAAGCCGAACCAAACACCCTATGAGCCTAGAAAAACATATACCAACAAAGATAACATGAATAAATAAAATTACGTCAGCAACTATATACAAGTAACTTGTGTAACTTGTAAAATAACAAGAAAATAAATCAAAACCCGGCCAGGTCTTGAGAACCGGGTTCGACGCGGGTCGAACCGGGTTTGAAAACATTGCTCAATATCCTACTAGTATACTATAAATAGTAACATGTGTACAGTTGTTTGTACCTTACTAGAAATGTTAAGAGAATCTAGTATGGAGGCAGTATCTTTAACCAAGTCCAAGAATGATGTCTGGTCAGGTTTCGAAGGGATGTCGGATAGTCCATAGCCTCTGTAATCTGGTGCAAGTGCTCTGTAGCCAGCTTTTGCGACTGCTATCATTTGATGTCGCCACGTGTACCATATTTCAGGGAACCCATGAAGGAATATCACTGCTGGTGATGACTCGGATCCTGTCTCAGCTACATGGAGGTTTAACTCGTTGACTTTGATGTAACTGTGTTTTATCTCTTCCATTGTTATGTTATATAATGTGTTCGAGTGTGAGGAGAGAGTGTGTGCGTTTATGTTTGTGTTTGATCAGTAGGTTAAAGGAGAGAGTGAATTAACACAACTATGGTTACTTTAAGATTTTAACTAGAGTCTAGAGTAGTGGCTTAGGTGGGATGTGTTTGGCGCAGGCTTATAAGGGTTACGAAGTAATCTTTGTTTGTCACGCAAGTCTTTATAAGCCCAAGCCAAATTTTGTGAGGTTATAGTTAGTCAAATTACTTTATTACTCTTCAAATATAATGGATTATCAAACAAGAACTGAAAATATATCTGGATTTTTATGTGTTCGAGTGCGACGAGAGAGTGTGTGTTTACGTTAGCGTTTGGTCAATTGGTTAAAGGCTGTGTTTCATTGTTGTTTTTGTCTTCGACCCGTTCGGTGACTAGTGAAGATTTTTTAACTAGAGTAGTGAGTTTGGTTCGGACTTGGGGGTGTTTGTTTCGGCTTATGGTTTATTTGGTTTCGGGCTTATGTATTATAAGCTCACTTATTGTGGTGTATTTGGAAACTTTTCAGCTTATATAAGTTTACTATGTCATAATAAGCCGAAAAGTTTCCGAATAAACCACAAAAAAAAAAAAAGCTTATGAAACATAAGCCCAAAACCAAATAATCCATAAACCGGCTATATAAGCTGAAACACCTCTTTAGTAGTGACTGGTGAGCAGAAATTCTTTGTTCACAATAATAATCTCAAACTTTTTGTCTATTTTTAAAGTTTAAATTTAGTTGTGCTAATTACATGATGTGAAGTTTTTTTGCCTTTGAATTCTACGGATTTATATGCTTTGTAAACTTAGGGCATGCTTGGTAGGGGGTTATGGGGGTGAAGAATGGAAAAGATAATGAAAAAATGTTATTGGTAAGGTATAATGCAATGGCTCATTACCCAATAGTGGGTAATGAGCCATTACCCAATAAATTGGGAGGAATACTCATTATATTCATTTGCATTCTCTTTGCTTTTACTTTTCTCATTCCCTAATTTGAACTAGGCATGCCCTTAGTATTTGTTTAGTATTATTATTATTATTATTTTTAATTTACGTGTGTTATAGCAAAATGAGTAAGGTTAAAATAAAAAGACAAATATTTGTGTTTAGCATAAAAATGATTCAAAAAATTAAAAGTGCTTAGAAAAAATTTGCTTACGTATGGTTCGTATTGGGGGTGAGGGTAATCGATCATTTGGTTTCTCACGTTCGGTAAGGACCCCAAATTATGACTGGAGTCAAAAGTTGGGGTAACACTCACGAGTCGATTAGTATGTGTATTCTATAGTCGAGAATGACTTTCCATTTTAAGGAAATGACCCGATATTTATAGGGATTCATTTAAGATTTCGTGCAAACCGTGGATGCTCTCCAATGGTTAAGGATGATCCACGTGGTGGACATCCAGAGAAGGGGACAAGAATGATAGGTGGCGTGTCATCCTTGGTCGTGTAAAAAAAATAAAAAAATAAAATAAAAAGAAAACTCTACTTGTTTGCTTGATTGATTTGAAGTTTTGAATGTAATTCTTATAATATAGAAGTTCCATACACGATTACATTGCTAAAGTTAACGAAATAGCGAGGCTGAGTATCTTGATTCTTGAGTAACAACTTGATGTGAAAGTTTTTCTTATTCAAGAAGGTTTTACTGTGTCATAAAACTTGACATGCACATATGCAATACATACTACATACATGTATAATTAACTGAGCAAGGCTGAAACTTTCGTCAGATGTCTATGGTTACATTTTGGTGACTCAATAACTCAGTCCATGACCACAAATGTCTGATTTGAATTCAATATCATTAGATGACCCGAGAAACCTCAGAAGCACTAGCATTTGTTGCGATTGAGAAAATCAAGTAGGAGTTGATTCACTTCATCAGGGTATTGTTCGTGAACGAAATGAGAACCTTCAGGCAAGTATATGATTTCCAGGTTAGGTATATATTTCTTGACCTCCCCACTCTTCAAATATTCCTCCATTCCAGGAAACTTAAACGCGTAATCTTTTTTACCCATTATCAACAGTGTTGGAGCTTCTACTTTTAGTTCATTTGGATCTTGTTTTGGAGATTCGACTTTCTCGGTGAATGACCTATAACAGTTGACAACATTAAGAAAACTTAAACACATGTTACATAAAGAAAAAAGATGGTGCAAAATTTAAGTATTATATCGTTTTCAGGATGCATCTTGTACCACTTGATGTGACAATAGTAGTAACATATTCTTTTCATAAGGGTTGTTTGATTTCAGCTTGAGTAAAGATATAATGCATGGCTATTTTGATTCAACATGTCATGATGATAATATAATAGGCTTCATATAGTTTACCTATACGGAACTTGAAGTGCGGTTTGAAATCCAGATTTTTCATACAAAGCACCATAGACCGCAAGATCATCCTCTGTGAACCAAGAGGGTAGAGGAGTAGATGGTTCCACTAAATCCATTATCTCTTGGTTTTCAGGGGCTATCGATCTGGATTTCACTTTTAGAGAACAATATGTAAATGTTTCTCACCACTGTTTTAGCAAAATCATAAAGACGGCCGAAATCAGCTTCAGCTCGTCCTGGCTCCTGATATATTTTAATTCCATTGTTATCAACATTAGTTCTAACATCTATTTTGAGTTGCATGGTGACCATAGACATTATAAATAATATATAAAAAAAGAAAGTTATGATGAGTGGATTAGTTCTGAGTGAGTGTGGGAGGGTGTATACCAGCCATCTTCTCACGTAGAAACCTTCAGGTACTGCTTGATGATGAACGGGAGGACCAGGAAGCATAAATGGCACACCAAGTGTTATAACCCCTGCGACTTTCTCTGGAACAAAAAGTGCAAACCTGTAGGCTACCATGGCTCCAAAGTCTTTAGCAACAACAAACACCTAAAATGTCAGCATAAACATGATCAAGACGGTCAATCAATGTCTAATATTAGCATCCATAATCTTGACATACTCTTTCGTTAACAAAAAAAAGCAGGGAAAGATCATAACTTTCTAAATCAATCTCTTATTGTTATTTTTCTAATGACTCTCATGTAGTAATAATAAAAAGATATTGTCAATAGTCAAATTCTTCAAATAATCCTCCTGATTATCTAAGATGCAATATTGTTATGTTTTGTAAGAAATGATGGTGCATAACCTTTTTGTATTTATTTGCAGTTGTCCACGTTCTTTAATTACGAGTTGTGACCTACGAGCATATAAACTAATTACTTTTTACATCATACAACACAACACACACCAAAACACACCACCTCCTCTCTCCTTAATAGAGTACACTACCACACAAAGTATTTTTTGGTACGCTACTTAGATACGGTTATTTTGAAAACAATATTTAAAAATCCATTTGGTGCGGTTTCTATAAAAGCCGTACTAAGAAAGACGTACTTGGTGCATTTCTTTGTAATTTGGTACGGTATTTCCAAAACTGCAGCTGATAATCTTTTTTGATACGGATTTTTAGAAACCGCACCAAATAGTCTTTTTTTGATACGGTTTTATAAAAACCGCACCAAATAACAAATTCAAAATACTATTTCCCCAACGGAAACCTGCTGCATATCTCCTAACAACACACACTATCATTCAATACACCACATTTACTCATCCTCATCCTCAACTCAAATCTTTCAAAACTATTACATTAAACACTTCATCTTTTACTCATTCTATTTTTTTATTATTATTTATTTATTTAGTTTTATGCTTAACTAATATATTTTTAATATTCGTATAGGTATAAACTTCTTCATCATGAATCCAAATTAGAGCTTTCAACTCATTTTAGGAAAGTTCGGATCACAAGGTGAGTTTGTAAACTCTTTTGTTATTTGTAACATTATTTATCTTTATGTTGATAGATCTAAACTTATATAGATGTATGTTTATTAAGAAACCGTACTAGAAAAGAAAATATTTTGTGGGTTTTTTATTGAAGACATTTGCTACGGTTTGAAAAAAACCGCACCAAATAACAATAAGAAACCGTACTAGAAAAGAAAATATTTTGTGGGTTTTTTATTGAAGACATTTGCTACGGTTTGAAAAAAACCGCACCAAATAACAATTTTTAGCTACAATTTTAAAACCGTACCAAAACACATTTTATTTTTGGTACGCTAGTATTTGGTACGGTTTGAAAACCGTACCAAAAGGCTTTAAAAACCGCACCTAATGAGATTTTTGTGTAGCAGTGGTACCACGAAAAACCATCAACAACCACCACGTCCAACATAGCGCCGGTACCATACTAGTCAACTGAATTCAGACTTAAAAGTAACATCGACAAAGTGTACTGCTTAGGGGATTAAACTAGCAAAATTTAAGTTTCATCTCTTACACATCAACTTCTATGAATTTCCCTTCTCAACCATCTTGATAATCTATGATCGGCAGGATCGTAGGTGTAGGTGCGCTAACAGGCCTTGTGCAAAATCTTATCTAATTACTTAATGTGAACAGCCAAACATATATAAACCATTAAAAGAAAAGAAAACGTATTGTATTTCTAACGATCTATCTTTCAATTTTAACACAAATCTAGAACATAAACCACATGTAGTTAACTTTTTTTTGCTGGAATTGAAGTGAATTCTGGAACCCCATATTAAAAAGCAAGCCGGCATATATTTTGATTTTTGATTGTTGCACACCTCGCATAGTACAAACACACTTTTGTACAAATGTACCTTAGAAATGTTGAGAGAATCTAGTATAGATGCAGTGTCTTTAACCAAGTCCAAGAATGATGTTATCTCGGGTTTCAACGGGATATCGGATAGTCCATATCCTCTGTAATCAGGTGCAAGTGCTTTGTAACCAGCTTTTGCAACTGCTATCATTTGATGTCGCCAGGTGTACCATATCTCCGGGAACCCATGAAGGAATATCACCGCTGGTGATGACTCAGCTCAGACCCTACCTCAGCTACATGGAGGTTTAACCCGTCGACTTTGATGTACTTATGCTTGATGTCGTCCATTGTTTTCACACACACAGTTAGTGTATGTATGTGTGTGTTTTAAAGGTGTTTGGTTTCAACATGTGTGTCCTTGTGCTTTAAAAGAGGTGCATATGAAATGGAACGTCATATTTGACGCTATAATTCAAGGTTTGGTAGCATTATGATTCCTTTAACTACTAGAGTCATAACACTTGCATATTTGTTTAATTGTGATTTGTAAAGTGGAGTGTATAAATTGTATGAAATTCTTTTTTTTAAAGGGTTTATACCGGGTAAATTTATTAATAAAATAATGAGTTTCGTACATGTCAGAGTAGCAATAAACTACTCTTAAAAAAAGGACTCCGTGCTATGAACAAACTCATAAGCACAATAACCAAATATTGAACTAGAGTACACATAACTAAATAAAGCAGTAAAAGCGATCAAATGTCTCTAGTTCCATGTATCAGAATCTTCTGCTACTCAATTAATAGTTTCCAAGTCAACTTCAACCTATCCACACAAACATTTTTCTTGAACCTTATGGATGCAAGCTTTAATTTCATGATATCAATCACAATGTTCGTAACATTCTTCGGATTCCTCTCACCTTTGCCATGGATTCGGTTGTTCCTCTCTTGCCACACAAAGTATGAACTTGCGCACTCCAACGTAAGGGTGATGATTGCACACTATAAGTTTTCATTGACACATTTTATTTTATATTGTAAAAAGTTATACATATATAATAGGATGTTTTTAATATCCTTTTAGTTTGAAGTATGTAAATCAAAAATTAAAATGTGCAAATCCCCTCCAAATATAATAACTTAAGGATGCTTTCACCAAATGGTAGCATATTTGTTGATGTTCGCATGCCATGCTATTTTAGTGCCAAACCTTTCTACCCGAAATTATAGTCTATTCCTTTTTATGACTGCGCGTTGTCGTGGTTTGATCTTAGCTTAGCGGGTTGTTTTTCCTGAGTGACTGCGTAACTTGCCAAGTTACTTTTTTCTGTCTTAAAATACACTTGTTCACGTAGAAAAACACCTCTCTTAAGAAATAAAACAGATATTTTTAATTCTAGTAAAATGAAAGATTACCTTTGGCTAATCAATCAATAAGCTCTTAAAAATCTGTGGGTAAATTTGATTAAATTATTATTTTTATTCAATATTAGGTAATTACGGAATACAAATTCAATAAAGAAAAAGAACTACTGAATTGTGACATTAAGTTTTAGAATTCTATCAAACATTTTAGAATTGTGGTTTTGCCACCATATTTGTATACGTCTGATTATATTTATTTGTGGGTACCCGTGCGTTAAAATTTTCGACAAAAAATGTTTTGATAATACGTTTTTTTGCAATAACTTTATAGAAAACGATAATTTTGGGTTCAAGTAACTTCAAACAATGACAAATTAGATTGTGTTAAAAGTAGATAGTAACGACATAGACATGTCATACAATTATTTTTTTCACTGATTGTATTAATTTTATTTCCTGAATATTTTAGTATGTTTAGGGAGAGTAGATAAAATTTTATTTTAATAACTTGTTTGATTTGTATCATGTGGTTTATTGATTGTATTTTTGCATTGATGATTGTTTTAATATTTACATTAATTCAAGGTGTTAAATATATATATGTTGATATAGAAGTTAATCGTATAACATGCATTTATAATCGTGTCAGCTTAATTATTACCGGTAAGTTTTAGAATCTCCTGTACTAATTAATATGAGAGGGTGTTTTTCTACTTAGAGCAATAGGTGTGGTGAAGAGCTCAAGCTTTTCGTTTGAGCCTCACTAGTGCCACATCACCCCAACACCTCTTCACAACTAACCCCTCCTCACCAACAACTAATCTCAACTTCTTCATTTGGGTCCCACCAACAACAAAACCTATATTAAACCAACAACAAAATAAATGAAAAANAAAAAAGGTACACGATTGTCAGATTTTCAAGCTCGTCGTGCAGATGAATAGCCTTGTTTCGGCGAGCTGCGGCGAGGAGGTGCCGGTGCAGCGGCGAGTCACGGCGAAGCCGACGAAGGTGCCACATAGGCACGGCGAGCCTTCTCTCGTTGCTACACCCAATGCTCTTATACATAAGTTATATGTAGTGCAGATTACATTGCTCATTTTAAGAAAAAGTTTTAGAGCAAAAGTAGTTTATTGCACCTCACCAAACTCGAGCATGTGTCCCTTTTTCCATAGATCAACTCTGACATAAATACAACCAATGTCTCTCTTCTCTCTCCCACTAAATTACAAACCAACATCTCTATCCCTCCACTTTTCTTGATCAGAGTACAACATTATTTTTGGTTCCAAAGTTCAAATAAACACACACTTCTTTTTACAATTTTTAACCTTTTTTGCCGCCATAACCATGCTCACTTACACACCAAAAACCATAAACACAAAGCCATGAATCATGCAAAAAGATTATATTTAACCAATGGAAAACAAGAAAAGGTCTTTCTTTGCTATCTTATCTCTTCTTTTGATTCTTTTGATATGTTTTAATGGAGCTTCCATCTTCTCCATAAACATACCTGAAAATGTTGCCGGAAATTCAAGAAACATGGTTTCTGTCTCATTATCATTGTCAGACTTGATGTATTCACTTGAGGAGCAAAACCCATCTGTAGTTTCAAAAACCCATTTGGAATCACATGAAATTCCGGTCACCGGAGCTCTAAATCCGGCGAAATTCACCGATGTACAACTCTCAATGCACAATGTACAACTACCTAAAACTCATCAAGATGAAATTTTGAATACAGTTTTGGATACCCATTTGCCTCTTTTGCGTAAATCTCACAGCTTGGAGGTTGAAACAGATGAGTTGAATGGTTTCCANCTCTAATCGTATAACATGCATTTATAATCGTGTCAGCTTAATTTTTAAGTTTTAGAATCTCTTACTAATTAATAATATGAGATGGTGTTTTTCTACTTATACATAAGTTATATGTAGTGCAGATTACATTGCTCATTTTAGAGCAAAGTTTGTTTATTGCACCTCACCAAACTCTAGCATGAGTCCCTTTTTCCATAGATCAACTCTGACATAAATACAACCAATGTCTCTCTTCTCTCTCCCACTAAATTACAAACCAACATCTCTATCCCTCCACTTTTCTTGATCAGAGTACAACATTATTTTTGGTTCCAAAGTTCAAATAAACACACACTTCTTTTTGCAATTTTTAACCTTTTTTGCCGCCATAACCATGCTCACTTACACACCAAAAACCATAAACACAAAGCCATGAATCATGCAAAAAGATTATATTTAATAAATGGAAAACAAGAAAAAATCTTTCTTTGCTATCTTATCTCTTCTTTTGATTCTTTTGATATGTTTTAATGGAGCTTCAATCTTCTCCATAAACATACCTGAAAATGTTGCCGGAAATTCAAGAAACATGGTTTCTGTCTCATTATCATTGTCAGACTTGATGTATTCACTTGAGGAGCAAAACCCATCTGTAGTTTCAAAAACCCATTTGGAATCACATGAAATTCCGGTCACCGGAGCTCTAAATCCGGCGAAATTCACCGATGTACAACTCCCAATGCACAATGTACAACTACGTAAAACTCATCAAGATGAAATTTTGAATACAGTTTTGGATACCCATTTGCCTCTTTTGCGTAAATCTCACAGCTTGGAGGTTGAAACAGATGAGTTGAATGGTTTCCCGGGAAAAAATGGTAAAGTGTCGAAAGCGTTGACTTTTATGGAGACGTTTGACCGGCATAAAAAAGGTGAGTTCAGGGCAAAAGTTAAGGAGTTTTTTAGTAAGAATGAAAGTTCTTGTAAGGTTCGTTTCTTTATGACATGGATATCATCTTTGAGTTCTTTTAGTTTAAAAGAGTTTAATACAATTGAGACATTGTTTAGTACACATCCTCATGGTTGTTTGTTGATAGTTTCAAACTCAATGGATTCAGCTAAGGGTTTGGAGATACTTAAACCCTTTTCGGATAAAGGGTTTCGCGTAAAATCGATTTCGCCTGATTTGAATTACTTGTTCAAGAACACTATGGCAGAATCTTGGTATATGAAGTTGATTAAAGGTGATATAAATGTTGGTTATGTCCCATTAGGCCAAAACTTATCGAATTTGCTTAGGCTTTGTTTGTTGTATAAATTTGGTGGTGTCTATATTGATACCGATGTTTTCGTGTTGAAAAGCTTCTCTAAGTTAAGGAATTCGATAGGTGCGCAAACTTTGGATTTGAGTACAAAGAATTGGAGTAGGTTGAATAATGCAGTTATGGTTTTTGATAAGATGCATCCGCTAGTGTGCAAGTTTATTGAGGAATATGCACTAACATTTAATGGTAACAAATGGGGTCACAATGGTCCATACATGGTTTCACGGGTTGTGTCAAGGCTTCAAGGTAGGCCGGGGTATAATTTTACGGTTTTACCCCCAACGGCATTTTATCCTGTGAATTGGAATAGGGTGCGAAATCTTTTTCGTGAAGCTAAAAATGAGACGGATGCAAAATGGTTAAGGGGTAAACTTAGGCAGATTCGAAGCCAAAGTTATGCTGTTCATCTTTGGAATAAGCAAAGCCGGAAGCTTCAGATCGAAGAAGGGAGCATTGTGGGCAAGATTTTATTGAATCATTGTGTCTTCTGCAATTCGTCGAGAAATGTAGCATTGTAAGTATAGAATAAGACTTGAAAAATATTTGATCTTTTGTTATATATGTGGTGCGATGAATCAACTTAATTCATTCCACATTTAGATTACGACAGTAGAAATTAGATGAAAAGGATGAAAAAAACTCGAACAAAGGTTCAAGTTTTTAGAGTTGTTTTTTGGTTTGGTTTGGTTAAGTTGGTATATGATCATATGAATTAGAAGCAAAGTTTATAAATGAGTTTACTGTTTCGAAATCAAGATTTATGGTTATTTGGTTGTAATTATTTGGAAGCAAATGGGTTTCTTTCTACTTTTTAGTTTAAAATTATTGGTGGTATTTTATGCCTTGTATATTTTTATGCATAAGTGTACATTCTATATCTTGGAACAAAGCTATGTTCTGTTCTCAATCCTTGCAATATCTTTATGTTTCCATTTTATGTTTCAAATTTGTTGAACCTCTTTTGAAGTAGTAATGAAGAAATCTTAAGAAGTAATGCGATAATAACTTGCATTTTGGTGACCTCAAATGTTATACATGGCCAAAATGAGAGCAATTAATCATGCTATATTAATTGTATATTGTGCATTTACAATAGGATTTTCTTCATCTCATGCTTGCACTATCAACATGTTTTTGTGTTTGTATAATTGGTAGTCTATGAAGTAAAAGTTTACACATTGCTTTTGATGTAATCATTTCTTTATAGAAAAGGTACGAGTACAATCTTTTTAGTGAATGATTTTATGCTTCTTGTCTCCTTTTTCTCATATGCACAAGCACAACTCAGATTACTTGTACTATTTTATCTATCTTTCATGATCATATACTAGTTTGGTAAAAACCAAGTACTTGGATCGTAGAACAATAATGCTATAATAATTTGAAAATCTATCCTTAAAATTTGTACATCAAATCGTATAATAATAAATCACATCACTTGATGTTGGATTATTTGGTAAAACCAAGTGCATGTTTGTAATGATTCAACTAACTTTATACTTTAAAGTTTTGGTGGCAAAATGAACTTTATACTCAAGCACCATAAAGATGATTTATCTGCTATCTATCACTAGTGCATGTAAAATGACAAAACTACCGTTATGAAAGTATATATTCATGCGCACAAACAAACAAAAATAAAACTAGCCTTGGGCCAAATATCTTGTGATCTACCAAACTAAGAACTAAAAGAGTACTACCATTCCTTTGTTGCCCCATGAAATGGCCCCATGTCTCCATGTTGTATAGATACAACACGATAGTTATAGCAATACAAATTCAAGAGTTTTGATAGGACTTATCTAGCTTGGATGTGTCCTTTGCACCATGCCATGTGCTAAGAACGCTTGTTGCAATATATTGGCACACGTAAACATCAATAATAACAAAATATCTTGAGTACTACTTAAAGACCCATATACCTGTCAAAGGACCTACAAGCTTGTCCCATGGGCCGTTGGTTCACATCAAGCATACTTTCCAGATTAAAAGCCACAGCTAGACTCGATTAAGGCATTGAGCAAAGGGTAATAACAAAAAGGTTGAGGCCAGACCTTCATTTGTTTGAGTCGAAAATAATTACTGGTATTAGGACTTAGTTGCAATAGTAAACTGTTTTTTTTAATCAATTTGGTTTAGATATGATAGGAACAACAAAAAAAGATCTTCATGTTTGATATCTTTTCTTTTGAATCTAGAAATTACATCAATAATTGATACATGGATGTTGATGCGGATGTGAGTGTTAAGACCAGGTGCAATGGGTGTGAGGGGTTATCCTCCACCTTACCTCCTCACCTTTCACACCATTGCATCCATCATCACCTCACTCGTGAGGCAAGCAAAAACAGGGAGGAAAGGTGGCTGCCATCATTACTCGGTTAATGTGCAAATTGGGTGTTTTTATTATTGTTTATTTAATTTGTGAGTGTATGTTTGAAACATGAGAGATGTTGATGCATAATCTGGCGCGGACCGATTCAACGACTCTCCTTGGGCCGTTAGTCGTCTTTTCGAGCCCTGAGTAGACCTGTCAACAAAGAGAACCCGTTAGGAGTGGACCCGAGGCCGTAGCCCCGGGATCCACCTCCGACGGTCAAGTTAGTATCGGTGCGATATGACTTATGAGAGTTAGGTTTAGAGTAACCTGTCATCTTATGCAAAGAAGGGAACCCAGCCCTATATTTATAGGGCATGGATTAGGGTTAGGCGTAGAGTGGGCCGCTGTCTGCGCGGGCCTGACCCATTCCAGACTATACGTCCACAAGCCCCCCAGTCTAGTGTGACATAGCGCATGGCTATGTTATGCTAGACTTAAGTTCTGTTCATGGCCGCGTAGGCGCAATCAATCATGACGGCATGGCCCATGTGTGCGCAACTTGTGTTCACATGGGACGGATCATATTGCGCAACCCAAATGCGACAGTGCGCACTGGGATTACGATTGTGATTGTCTCACAATGGTGAAGGTGGATCTCGCATGCTGCATCCTGGGTAAGGACGTACCTTTTGTACCAGTAGCGATGCAGCATGGTGCGACAGAAGACGTGCTTCTTTGGCAGAAGTGCGCGCTGTGCGCGAAAAAAGTGCGCGTGGTGCGCGACAAAAGTGCGCGTTGTCCGCGACAAAAATGCGCGCTGTGCGCGTTAAAAGTGCGCGCTGTACGCGAACATTACATCCACCTTTACAAGCGACAGAGGACGTCTCCCCTGCGGTAAGGTGGTGCGAATATTTAAATTCGTCTTTGTACCGGGCTTGCAATACCTCTTACGTACGATCTGCTTCCAAATATTCCTGCGTGACGCGTACGAAAACAGTGGTATTATATACCCTGGTAGCCCCCCAAGTTTGATGGTGCTACTCGTGTAGGAGCATTAAACTTAGTTATTCAAATCCTGAAAAACACTTAATGCAAATATTAAAAGTATATGTCGCGAATCGCAACATATAAAACATAATGAAGTAAAAGATTAGTAGCGTGAAGCAGAGTATAGCACATAGCATATAAGAGAAACTTTCGCTGTGCGAATGACACCTATCGTGAGGTTTTACAAACTATATAAAAAAAAGTAGCACGTAGCTAATCTGTGAACTCAGTACGCTCATGGCGATTGATTGATCTTTTTTTATAATAAAAACAATGGCGCGGATGGATGTACCGTGACCGCGACTAATAGTTTTTTTTCGCACGCATAGACGCAGATAGATGTATCGTGACCGCATAGACTCTAACGTTTGAGGATGATCACAGTTGACCACGGCTTTTGTCTGCGTGCGCTCATGGCGATTGACTAGCATCGTGGTGCCTGTATGTAACAGTGCGCTCATGGCGCCAATCTGCGAAGATGTCTGAACGCATGGCCTAACGCGGGTAGATTTATCGTGACTGCGTTGTTCACGGCTAAAAGATAAAGTAGGTACGATCGTGCGGACTTATTGCGTTATCGGTAAAATCGTGTTTACCAAATTTAAAAGATTTTCATAAAATCTTCTGAATATTTAAAAGATATTGCGATATCTTTTTTAAATTTTATGAATATTACGAATATTACGAGATTTAATTGCGTCGAAGTAAATATGTTTTAATACAATTTTGTTATGAATATTACGAATAAAACGAACAGAAGACGTGCGCCTGCATATTGTATTATGTTTTAATACAATATTGTTATTGCCTTTTTGTAGCACTTGTCGAATTTAAATATTCGCACAATACAAAGTTTTAAAGTTATCGGCTTTTGAACTCAATGGTTGCTTTCCGGTGATGTGAGAGCACAAAACTTGTCGTAGTGGGTCCCATGGATGGCGCCACTTGTTGATACATAATCTGGCGCGAACCGATTCAACGACTCTCCTTGGGCCGTTAGTCGTCTTTTCGAGCCCTGAGTAGACCTGTCAACAAAGAGAACCCGTTAGGAGTGGACCCGAGGCCGTAGCCCCGGGATCCACCTCCGACGGTCAAGTTAGTATCGGTGCAATATGGCTTATGAGAGTTAGGTTTAGAGCAACCTGTCATCTTATGCAAAGAAGGGAACCCAGCCCTATATTTATAGGGCATGGATTAGGGGTAGGCGTAGAGTGGGCCGCTGTCTGCGCGGGCCTGGCCCATTCCAGACTATACGTCCACAAGAGACGTTGAATTAAAAAAATGAAGTGGTGACCATTGTTCAAAGAAACTTGGAAAATAATTCAATGAAGAGAATCAATCCATTAACTATGTTAGCTCAAACTATAATAAAGAAGTTTCATTTATTTTTATAAAATGAAATTCTGTGTTTAATTAGTCAATTATCAAATAATACACTTGCAAAAAAATCAAAGGTTGTGGGGTTTGAGTTCCATAATCATGACCATGTTAAAAAGGTGATTTAACATACTACACATTGCTTTTATCTTTCTTATATCCACTTTATTTGGTACCAATATCCAGGGCCGGCTTTGAGGGTGTGCAAGGTGAGCGACCGCACAGGGCCCCAAAATTTTTAAGGGCCTCAAAATTTGTCCCGTTAATAATTATATGCATATGTACACATATTTTTCACAAAGAAAAAACTATTTAGATGAGAAAGTATCTTAAATAAGTAGTATGTTAGAACGTTTAGCTAACTAATTGCATTATATCTTATAAATGGTGACACTTTATATATAGCTTTCCTTATTGAAGGGCCTCATAATTTAGTTTCGTACAGGGCCCTCAAAAATTTCATAAATTCATGGGACGGCCCTGCCAATATCATGTAATCAGATTAAAATTTTTGTAAGGATAGTTATGTAGTACTGGAAACAAACTTCAGCAACGTATTATTCATCCGACATAAAAGTTCCAAAGAGATGGGTTCATAGCGACAACCATAAAAAGAGTAATCAGCTTACCATAAGCATAATAAAAGTTACTGCCTTTCGGACGGACAAAAAACAAAAAAAAAAAAAAAAAAAAATAATAATAATAAAACAGCTTTTTTAGAACAGAATGATTTAACAAACTATAACTTGATGTGACGAGCATACAAACGTGCTGCAACAAAAGCGGCATCAATATCTTTGATGCTCTCCCACAAAGGAATCTGCTCACAATTAGAGAGATAAATATATGAGTATGAAGAGGCATTACTGCATTAGTATAATCTAACAGCGACTTAATGACAATAAGGGTGGCCTAGTGGTAAAAGGCTTGTGACTAATACCACTAAAATGTGTGAGGTCTCGGGTTAAATTAGTGTTAGGTGCAAACAACCGTGAAGTGGCCACGTCAACCTCATAACAAGGGAGAGCTTTACCTTGGTTGAATATGTGTGACGGTGAGTTCAAAACCCTTTTACCAGCAAGTAGGCGAGGGGCACCCGTTTACCCCTCACATCTTGTCATGGTAGGAATCATATATATCAGCTTAAACAAGTGTCTACTCCGCCCCTCCTAACCCATATTTGAGCTCCTTATGAATACTCATCGATCTTTAACAACCACAATCACCTAAAAAATAAAATAGTTGATGACACTAAAATCACCAACGGTAATTAGCATATTAACTAGAACCGGTTTTAACTATCAACCTACCAGTTTCGCAAACTATACTCAACATATCGTATGATAGCCATTCGCTATTCATTGGTGTGGCAGTCCATGATTCATTAGTATAATTCGAGATCTTGAGTTCAAACTTTTGCCTTTGGTAATTTTGAATGAACGAATTACCACGAATGCGTCTATCAACACACTACTAAATAACCTGCAAATTTAATTAAGAATTACTATGTACATAACAAATCTACCCCAAAAGATAAAGTTCTTTATCGTGGTGTCGAAGAACATCAATCAATTTACTAAAACTAAAAGACAAATTGACTTAATACACTTGCAGTTTCATCAGAAGCTTGTATCACTTTCAGAAGAGCAGCTTGTATCAGTTTCAGAAGAGTCGCTTGTATCAATTTTCAGAAGAGTAATCACTTTGACAGATAAAGAGGCCTTGTAGAAATTTGACACTTCATTCATAGTATCCATTGACTGTGTATGGTATTTGTCTTTGTTACTCCAACCAAAAACCATTTCCTCCAATGCATTTCCATGCTCAAGTAAGAATCGCGCAATCGCTAAGAGCTCCTTTTCTCCACTAAATTTAGGAAACTCGACCCTTTTCAGGTGAACACAGGTCAAGGTTCTCCTTTCAACTTCATCAAACTCATCAATGAATGTTTCAACTTCTTCAGGTGTAATACCCTATCGATCATAAAGAAATCTTAAGTCATTTCAACTTGATCTAAAATCTTAAAATAATAGTTTTGGCATTCTTGGAAAAGGTTGCAGAGAGTAAATATATTTAGATCACTCCAGTAACAATCAATTTAAAATTTAGGAGGTATCACAGCTAATAGGTCACCAGACCCCGGCCATTTTGGCACATTCAAAAATTTTATAGCCTATCTAAGATTTTATATACTTGTGTATATGTGTATTCAAAGAATAAAAAATACAAATGTAATCCATTGAGCTTCAAAAATATTTTACAGAAAATTATCTAAATTCTGAGATGACGAAGAATACCACATCAATAATGATCATATGGAGAGACTTGAGATTCGGTGAACATTTGAGAAGACAGACAAGATCATCCATATAGCGGCAAAACAGTGTTATCTCCAACGTCTTCAAATTAGGAAAAGACGGGAAAACTTCTTCTGGAAAATTGTTAAATGCAATTGACTATGACAGCAAGCAAAGTTTTAGAATAACTATTCATGGTAAAACCAATAATAATTAAGTAGTACATAGCATAACATAACATAACTTAAAGCGTAAATAATCTAGTCGATCATGCTTAATCTTAACACAGTCTTGGTTGAACGTTTAAGGATCTATAAATAGGCATAATAATACTAATACAGAAAAGAAAAACTCTCGAGTAATTTCAAAGATCAAATCACATATATATAGGTTTCGACGAATCGTGAAGAAAGAGAATACAAATCTACCTTAATGGAATGACAGTGGATCGACAAATATTCTACATGAGAAACTTGAGCAAACAACTCACGTAAGGTGACATCAAAATTATCGTCTAGTACAGCGATATCTCCCAAATCTTCAAGCTCAATCACAGCTTTCTTCAGGGATTGTACGTCAAATGAAAAATGATTAGCCACATAACCTCTATACTCCAAATACACAAGTTTTGGGCATATGATATTAAGCCTTTCACAAAAACTCTCTCCTATATAATAATCCAATCCTCGATTATTAATTCTCGGAGTCTTGAGATTCGGACACGAAATATCTAGATAATCAAGGTTATGTGTTGAGCAGTCTATTAAACTCAACTCCTCAAGCAACGGGCAGTTTACCAAAAACGAGTGTACTAAATCACGGTCTCGTAAATTAACATTATCCAACTCAAAAATCTTTAGTGTCTTGCTACCCGTGAAACTTTCCAAGCTTAAAGAACATCCGAACAATTTCAACTTTAATACCTCCAATGAATCACAATCTACCAAACAACGTGGCAACATGACAATGTCGTTCCAATCATCATCCATGATGACATGAAAATCCAAGTCAAGTTGTTTAACTTTTCGCATAACAGCGAGATCAATCCAGTGACCAATGGTCGACATATCATACCTGTTCGATTTCTTCACAGGTTCCATATTTGATATTCCAGGATCATCAATAATCAAACAAGCATCATGTATGAATCATCATCAAGAACAATATAAGAACAAGAGATTGGGTTTGAACCCTTGAATGAATCTGATATATAATAAAGAAGGGTTAACTTTTGTTTACAGGATCTTTTTCTATATATACTACATGAAACGGTACCAATGAACATCCAAACGTTGTGTTGTTTGGGTTGTAACCGTTTCCTAATAACTACCCTAACTACCTACAAACGGGCCTGTTTGTAGGTAGTTAGGGTGGCTAACTTAAAGCTCGAAAAGACGAGATTGGAGGCTGGAGGTATGCATTGTTCAGTCAGTTTATATACTTTTACTCAATATTTGAAGACATGTCAGGGCAACTCTTTCTCTTTTCTTAAATTATTAAGTTTGTAGCTCATTTTATGAGTTTATACTTTTTAGTTGATTATGGTAGATATTGTGATATGATCCATAAAGACTCATTTAGACTCTAAATGGCACTCTGCTAACTATATTTAACTTGTATATTGATGCTTTTAATTAATCTGTTGGGCTTAATATAATTTATTTCTAATGATAAAACTATTGTGGAGCTTAACAGATAGGTTATCTGTTCATGGTTTTTATGTAACAAATTATCTGTCAGTTTTTTTTTTTTTTTTTTTTTTTTTTTTTTCATTTTTTTTTTTTTTTTTTTTTTTTTTTTTTTTTTTTTTTTTTATTAGTAGTTACTACTAGTTCCATATCATTTTCGTGAATGTGTCATCAACTCCTTCTTCCAATGACGAAACTTTAAAGTCGCTGCGATTTGCTAGGATATCTAAGTCATGTAAAATTGGAAGCCCCCATTGTCAAGTCGTCCAACATGCAGATATGAGTGCGCATGGATCTACATCACGTACTACCAGACGAGTCGGGTTGTATTGTTTGCTGTAATTTATGCANCATCAACTCCTTCTTCCAATGACGAAACTTTAAAGTCGCTGCGATTTGCTAGGATATCTAAGTCATGTAAAATTGGAAGCCCCCATTGTCAAGTCGTCCAACATGCAGATATGAGTGCGCATGGATCTACATCACGTACTACCAGACGAGTCGGGTTGTATTGTTTGCTGTAATTTATGCATGTTAGTATTTTATTAGAAAATATTTGTTGAATATGCATTTTGAAACTGATTTCAATACACCAGATGAGTCAGGTTAATATTCTGATCACTAGTTTACAACATATGTTAATTAATTTGTAACTCAGTTCAAAATGAAACTATTACAAAAAGTTTGAATTTATTACATAAAACACAAAACTAACAGATTTACAAAAAGGTGTTTTTAAGTTGATTAAAAAAATAAGAATAAAGATTAAGTGAGTAAAAAAATATTATTTAAAAAGTTGAGATGAAAGCTTGAAATCAACAGCAGATTTATGAAAAGTGAAAATGATTAAGGGTTTTGCTTAGTCTGTTGTTAGCAACACCCTAATTTAAAATATAAAAGATTATAACAAGGTTTAACTATTTTTTAAAAAATATTAAAACTAAATTATAAAAACTTAAAAAGAAAAGAACAAAAGAAAATTTGAGAATTGTGGTTGTTGTGTGGCTATCTCAAAACAACAAACACACCTTTTTTTTATGTGAAGAGAAAATCAATTTTAATGGTAGAAAATGATGCCATGTGGCAGCGAATAACGGAGCCACGCACCAAGGACATACATCAGTCTATAATTCTATATAGGATATTAAGATGTTAAATAATGTATACTATTCTCATTATTTTGGACCTAACAACTAAAAAACAATGTTTTAAACATTGTTTTTTTTGTTTCACCTGGCCAAACTATCGGTTCAACCACTTTTTTTTTTCTCAAAATCGGCTTCTAGTTACCCAACCGATTCATGGTTCAAGTCGGGTTTTAAAACACTGGTCAGAAGGACAAATAATGATGTTACAAATACAATGAAAACTATTACACATAATTATGAAGTTGCCTAGATTTTGTGTACAATAATGATAAACTTTTGTCCAACAAGAAGATAAAACTACTCTGATGTCGTGGGGGCATAAAGACGAAAATGACATTTTTCTTCTTCAATTTCGTAGAATTCTTTTTTCTTCTGATTATCACTTCTTGTATTTTAAAAACTTCATATTCTCTCTTCTGACACACATGGTTTTGCAGATCATACATAAAACATCTGGAAAAGACAAAGAAATCCTAATTTACTTTTAAAAGAAACTATTTGTAAATCTTTAAACCGAATTAGGGATGGCAACGGGGCGGGCGGCCATCCCCATCCCCAAACCCGATTACCAAAGTTCTCCCAAACCCGCCCCGATCCCCATCGAGGTCCCCCGTTGGGGGGCGATGCTCCCCCAACCCACCCCGTATTAATCGGGGATAAGCCGCATCATTTCACATTTATTATTATTTTTAGACCGTTAGCAATAACTAGAAGAAGTTAGGAACCTATTAATAATCAATTACAAAAAAAAAACTTATCAACTTTTCAACGATAGTATTATACATAAATAATGATAAATTACACTGTCAAACATTATGTGAAACCAATTGTGAAAACGTAGAGGGGGGGGGGGGGGTTGGGAATACGTTACCGTTTAAAAGAGTAACTCAATTGGCTTAAGGGATATCTCGTTGCAGCCATAAGGGACATATAGTCACATAGATGTGTTTATCTTTGAGTCATATCATATGTTTATCAACTTTTCATATGTTTGTAATTTATGTTCAGCTAACTCATAACAATTACAAAGCCCAAACTAGTGTTTTATGATACGTTATGATGAGCCCATATAAAAAGCCGGCTATTAGCATAAGCCCATATTTCCTTACTATCAGTTCAAATTAGGAGCCCATGTGCTATTACTAGCCCACAATAGTAGTAAACTAATTTTATACCGAGTAATTGTCATATCATCTTAACAAAAATAAAAATACGGTTTTGACCACTTACAAAAATTATGTTTGTGTTGTTATTACAGGGAATATCATATCGTATATAAGTTGTTAATTTCTTATTTGAATGCAACATTTATAAGTTCGGTTTTTATTATTTTGTTTTGTTGGTTGGAACGAGATTTGCACACCCTTGTCTTGTATCATGGCATCGGCATGCTCACAAGCTGTTTACTTTATTTGAAGTGATCGATGGACAAGACAATTTTAGGTGCACAGTGGAGGTTAAGTGGAAGTTGTGATACACGTAAAAAAAAATGCTTGTCATGCACAATGGAGGTTAAAACATCAGATCAATGTGGAAGTTGTGATTTAGTATGTTTTGTCCTATTATTACTGTGGAAGTTGTCATATTTTCACACAACTGTAGTAGATTTAATCATTATTGCATCATGAACAAATTAGTTACTCGAGTTGCCGTAAGCATTACGTGTGCAAAAGATTTATGCATATAAGCATCATTTAGTTTTGAAACATTTGTTCAAATTCTATTTGACAATCGGCTATTTTGACATCCTACATCCTATTATTTTGTTTTATACTCTTAAAGACCGACAACAAATCACATGTTACATATCTTGACTCGTGAAGCACGATAAGTACCCCGAATACAATGGATGATATCGAATAACAAACAGGTAAATGGGTGTACGTGGAAGGATTTCTGCTTAGGTTACCCCGAAGAAATTTAATATTTTTGCCGGCCTAACCAGGAGCGGAGCCAGAAAGTTACAAAAAAATAGTCTCATATTTTAAAACATGCACACTATAAATTTTTTAGCCAGGAGGCAGGTGCCCACCTTGCCCTCTCATGTCTTCGCCTCTAGGCCTAACGTTATTCACGTAGCTCTGGTTGTGACTTTTTTCTAACCATCCAAAACTTGGTCTATTTTAAGATTTTGAGACCACATTCTGATTAGATATATCGTAGAATCATACCCGAGATAACTTAAATTCAATCACAATGACTACAAGAATACTTAATTTGTTGAAAAGTTTTTGTATGAAAGGAGAAGAAATAACTTGGAGATTACTTAATGGTCAAGGATAGCGTTGATTAAGGGTCGAACACCCACCAACAATATGACATCACATGAAATCTACATATTTGGAGTTCGTTGTCTTGTCATTTTCATTAAGCATGCCAAAAAATAGTGTCACTATCCCATCCCATTGTGACTTGTTTTTCTCTAATTGTTGACACCTAGTCTATACTACACCCAATATATGAGAAAACACGTTTGCTTAAGAGCACTCGGTACACAACGATATAAGGCAAGTTACAGCCTTATAACCCATGCCAACCTTATGGCTTGACACCACACTAGAGCCCGTGTTATAAGACATCACACCAAATTTACCAGTTGAGTAATAAAGATTTTTTTTTTTTTTTTCTTTTTTATTATGTTTTATTGGGTTAAAGTGCGAGTCGGGGGTGTCCTTTAAGATCAATGATTGAGGGATGATGTTTTTTGGTTAAATTATAAGTGAATAATTATTGTTGTTAAATTTGTTTATTAAGCATTTTTATTATCACTCATTTCACTTCAACGTAGGATAACAGAATGTAAGCGAAAAGTGATTAGGGATAAGTAAGATTAGATACAAGCAACTATTAGGGTCGTATATGATGGTGTGCGAGATGTGCCACAACACAAAGCCTCAAATTTTTAAAGCCTCAAATTATATACCCCGTTATATATATGGATCTATTCACTTCCAACAAAAGTTGTGAAAGGTGTATAATTTTATGTAGTGTATAGTTTTATGTCTTATATATTAGTTAAAACTTAAAATATATCATCAAAATACTATATATCTAGTCTTCATAGTTGGTATAGCATTTTTTGACCATCGTATTTAGTTATTGTATAAGTTTCGCACAAGCAACTATATATAACTAAATTTTCTTATTTGTTGTTTTTAATTTTAATGTTTAGAACCGTGTGTTTACTCGGCCGATTTAACCAGTTGAATCGTAAATCAGTTACGTCGTCAGAAAGCTGGTTTTGAGGAAAATGCAACCTTTTCTTTATGGGCTGATCAAGAAAAATATCATTTTACGTGTTTAAATGTATAATTATATTGACTATTTAGTCAATGCACCAAATCAATTTTCAATTATTTTTTGGGAAATTTTGTGTCTCCTTGAGCAAATATGAAAGATCCATCCAATTTCCCAGTGTAACTTTAATTTAAATGAGCATATTTTATATTTTATATCGACATATGGTGTTTAGTAAAATATTATGTCCAAGACCAAGTTGTTATTACACTTTTGAGTTGTTTGAATATGATGATTCATTAAAATATTAAACCTACCCACTTTATTTATACTCTATCCATTAGAAAACATTAATTATTCTTTTACAGTAGTTTTAAATTTTAATATTCTATTACTTCTTATTTGTAGTTTTTTTTTTTTTTTTTTTTTTTT